>ML793928.1:70097-113567 GCA_009831015.1 Picea engelmannii
TATATATAATTTTATAATTAATTATGATGATGATGATTAACGTTTAATGAGATTATAGACTCTTATGTTATTATTTCTCTTGTAACTAGAATTATTCATGGATCTGTCCCAACCAAACTTTCTCTTAGTTGGTGCCTTCTCAACTCCCTTGAACTCCTCAAGTCCCTTCTTCATATTGGTCTTATCCTTATCCCTTCTCATGTTAGAAGAGCAACAAACAAGGTAGCAAACAAACTTGCTAATGAAGGGGTTGGCATATCGAGTGTTGACATCCTCTTTGATGCCAATTATTTCCTAGTTCCACGCATTTACCAACAATGCATAGCCTTGGAAGACTCAGATTGCAACTCCCGGGATGGGGTGCCACGTGCATAGCCATGCACATAAAGCAAGCCCATGCTTGCCACCTCTCCTCCTGTCTTTACTTCACGAAAAGGAATTCAATGTCAGGCGTTGGTGATGGGAGTTCTCACCCCATGCGAATTCAGGTTCACTGGTTCATGATGTTGTTGAGGTTAATGTGGGAGCGTCCCACATAGGACGATGTCGCTTCAGCTGTAACGATGCCCTTAATGCATCAGAGCAAGGTTATTTCCATTCGCCTCTCTGGAATTCTTGTCATGTTTCTCTTTCGAGCTTTGCTGATGTGTTTGCTTCTCCTCTAGGGAAATACAGGAATGCTCATCTCTAGTTGCTTTTTCTCTATCTACAACCCATCGCCCTCAGCATTAAAATCATGCCTCGTGAGTGAGGTTGACCTTGCAAAGGTCTAGAGTATCTTTGTTACCTTGCAAGTCGTAGAAGAAATGTCGGTATCATTAACTCTGGGTCACACCAGTCTCCTCCCCAGGATATCCATTTCAATGAGATGTTGAGCCTTGATACCAGCATGGAAAAGGAAAATTGGGGTTGTCCAGTCATTGAGGAGGACACACAGGCTCCATTTCCTAGGAGTACAGAAGGCTCGTCCACTTCCATTTTGCTTCCAAGCATGTCTTTGGACCACTCAGATGCACATGCAAAGGTGTCACGCCCAGACTAGTCGACCAACCCACTGGAAGGCCATTGGGGCTATCCCATCATTGAGGAGATACCTTCGGTCATTCTGCTTTAGGATATCAAGCCTCCACCAGAGGAGGTCCCAGTTTCCACACTACTGAATCTCTTAAAGGAACATCTCAATCTGATAATGGACATCCACAGAGACACAATTGATCATATTTTTTACCACGAATGCTTAAATTGTCAGCTGGATATTCTATTTCATGCACTCTCAGGTGGACCGGCTTTCAATAGCTATTTACTTTGTCGTCGGCCCTTCACTCTCTCCCCAGCCTGGAATTGACATACTCATGGTGAAGAGAGAAACAACACTCCTGGTGCATGATCTATTAAGCTTTTGTTACATTTTAAGCCTTTTTCAGATATGTAGGATTACTTTTAATAGGCTTTCGAGGCCTCTATGTTATTGTCGTTTTATTTTTCTCAGTATAGATATAGATACAAAAATAGTCTGGTTTACTCTTTTAGGAGCCTAGTGTCGGCACTTGTTTGCTCCTTTTGGCAGGTCGACCTACATGTTCCTCAGAATATGTAAGTTTTTCAGTTTCTGAAGGTAATACAAATTTTAATTTACAAAAAAAAAATGTTTAATGAGATTATAATTTGTTTTTAAACTTTAAGAAAGGTAAAGAATTACTTGATTTTTTTTTTTTTATTGTTATGTTCAAAAAACGTTATGAGAAGCATTCCAAGATCACCATAATTTTGATGACTTAAAAGGTTAGGAAGGTTGATCCCAGTTTCCACACTACCCAATCTCTCAGAGGAACATCTCAATATGATAATGGACATCCACAGAGACACGGCTGATCCGATTTTTCACCAGGAATCCTTAAATAATAAGAGTGAAGGGAGCTCTAACAAGATAGTTCATAAGGCACAATACTTGGTAAGGTTTTGCAAATGGGGTAGTAAGCTAAGTATGCTTGATTGTGGGGAAAACTCTACAATTAAGCGCGCTTGAGCTAGTTGCGTCTTGGGATGGGTGACCACCTGGGAAGTCTTGGTTACCGAGTGCAAGCCCCATAAGTGATGATTGATGCTATGCGATTCATTTTGCTGGTTTCAATCCCACTTCTTCACCCCTGTGAGCATCACCTGATGAAACGAGTGCTAAGTGGACTATTCAAATCATGAGAATTATTGGTCAGTTGCGACTAATACTCATGGATATGGGTCATAGATTAATGAATCACTCTACACAGTTAATCCCAAAAATGATATCTAATATGTTGCACTATGGAAGCCCCTCTATCCTTAAATGCTTAAACCGTCGGTTGGATCTTCTATTTGAGTCACTCTCAGGTGGACCAACTTCCAATAGTTGTCCAGATTGTTGTCAACCCTTCACTCTCGCCCCAGCTTGGAACCGACACACTCATGGTGAAGAGAGCAACGACACTCCTGGTGTATGATCTATTAAGTTGTTGTTACAGTTTAAGCCTTTTTCAAAGATGTAGGATTAATTTTAATAGGCTTTCGAGGCCTCTATGTAATTGCAGTTTTATTTTGCTCAATATAGATATAGTTAAAAAAGCAAGCTGGTTTACTCTTTTAGGAGTTTGGTGCCGGTATTGGTTTGCTCCTTTTGGCAGGCCGACCTCCAAGTTCCTCAGGATATGTATGTTTTTCAGTTCCTGAAGGTAATACAAATTTTAATTTACAAAAAATAAAAACATTTAATGAGATTAGAATTGGTTTTTAAACTTTAAGAAAGGTAAATAATTACTTGAATTTTTTTTTAAATTTTATTGTTATTTTCAAAAAACATTAAGAGAAGCATTCCAAGATCACCATAATTTTGATGACTTAAAAGGTTAGGAAGGTCGATATTGTGACAAATATTTTGAAATTGTTATTTAATTTGGGTATACGTTGAACACTTTAAGAGAAAGTGTTTTTCATCCTCACCCTTTTAGTGTCACATTCTTTCTGTCACACACCCACTACGACAACCTAGATTTTTCGTCTTTTTCTTCGAGGAATAAAATTCCCGAGAATTCTATGGGGCCTAGCGCAGACCCTCCCTTCCCTTATCCTCCTCAAAATGACCACAACCTGGCCTTAGCACAAGCGCCTTTCGCAACTCGCGAGTTGGGAGTCAAGACTCTCGACTCCCCTTTCTCCAAACACCGATACCCGAGATACGATACAGGTATGGCTCCCTCTTCACTAGCATCTGCTACATGTAATCGTAGGCTAGGCCAAACACTAGCACCACTTGCAACTTCTCTAGTTGAGGTGTTGATCCCTCGTGCTCCTCCTTTGCGAAATCCCGAGACGCGAGAGGTCAATGTTACATGGACTCTGCCAAAGCGATGTGCACATGCCACTTGTCTCCTCCACTGTACTCTGCTCACAAGCTGTGTCATTGCCGCTTGTCACATGAGACCTCGGCTCTCGGCATTTCGCGGCCTTAGTGATCAAGGTGCAACTTCTTCATCTTGCGAAACCCCGAGCCACGATAAGTCAACAGTGGGTTGACTCTTTCCCAGGTGACAAGTGTCCACCACCGATCACCCGCTTTCTAGGCTAAATACTAGCGCTACTCGCATCTTGCGACTTTGCGATTTGGAGTGTTGAGCCCTCGTGCTCCTCCTTTGTGCATCTCCGAGATACGATAAGTCAACCATGGGTTGACTCTTTCCCAGGAGACATGTGTCCATCACCTGTCACCCGCTCCCACCTTTCTTTGGGCGCTTGTTGTTACGCCACCTGTCAACCACGTGGTCCCCACTCACGGATGGGCCACGTGTTTGCACGAGCGCTCGACGCTCGGCACTTCACGACTTCTATAGTCGAAAATAAACTCTCTCAAGTTCTGAACCCCCGATAGGCGATAACCATGAAAGTTCTGATCCCACGGTTCTCTCGTGGCCTGGATCCAACGACCACAATCACGTCGCGATCTCATGAATCATGAGTTCATGCAGTCCTACCCTTGACTACCCCAAGTCGTGAGTCAATGAAATACTATTCTCCTGCTGGTGCAAAGGCTAAGATTGACGATCAATAGAGCTTCGTCGGATCCTTGGTTCTACGGTCCTGAATCCCATCGCTACTTGCGAAGGCTGAAAGGGTCGATGTGTTAACGCTTACACTCCTTCTCTAGATCCATCGGTCTTGACAGATCTGGGGTATTCCCGAAAGGATTCTGACCGTTCGTCTACCAAATGATAGGGTATTCTCTCTTTCTATAATTGGACTCGCTATCCCTTTTGAGCTTGAATAATGAAATCCAACTTCTCGGGGCTTCAAACTCCCACGACTCCGTGACCTTAGAGAGCTACCCTTTCTTGCATAAGGTTTCCAGACCTGGATCGCATGAACCTTCAAACGGTTCTTGGGCGATCGTCCCTGATCTTAGTCGAGTCCCTGGGTAAAGGTTCGGTACGGTTCCAAGGTTTATGGGGTAATTCCCGGGGAATAGTACTCTCGAGGGGCCTTCCCAGAATATTACGAGAATTAAGCAAACAAGACGATTCTCGGTGGAGCGAACTCATGCCCCAAACTTAACCATTTGTATAGAAACCAACGATGACATATAAGCATACACATGCATCCATTATTTCCAATTTAAAACGCCATGCAATCATTCCACACATAAATTATTATGGGCATATAAACATAAGCATGTATTCATGATATTCAATTCGAAATACAAGGCATAAAACACTTATCAAATCCACCTACGTGATGCAACTGCTGAGAGGGGTGCTCATTTCCACCCAACCATAGGCTCAGTGACTCCAAACGGATTTACCACTAGCCACCCTCAAGATAGACCACGATGCTTTGAGGTTCAGTCTCCTACTTCCAACTCAATGGAAATCAAGGACGAAGGTTACTCTCCTTCTCTTGATATAGGAAAATAATCCAAGATGAAGGTTACTCTCCTTCTCCTGGTATTCAGAACTCCCTGCGTTTCCAGGGTTTCTCCAGTTCTCTTTTTGCGATCCCCCATCGCACGCGCTGCTCTCCTTCACCACATTTCCTCTCTTGCCAATTTGTCTGCAAGGGTTGCGTGTGGCGTGAATTTCACCATCCGTGGTCAGGTTTGAGGGCTGTTACGGATGGGCGATTCACCCCCATCCCCTCAATAACTCTTGAGGAGCCTCCCCACCTACCAACCTGTCAGGAAATCCATTCCAGGGTCAGAGAGATGCTTTGGTCTTTGAGCAAGTAAAAACCAATACGGTACTGGCTCGATGGAAGTTAACGCAACCATTCCATGTCCCTTCCACCACCTCTCATTAGCCATCATGGTCTCTTTTAGCACATCCCCCTCCTAGCAGTCATGCAACACATATTCATAATATAATTTACATTCATCGACCTTTTATGCAAAGGTCCATCAAATCAAACATTCACATCTTTGAGTTTGCCATAGTTCTTGGCCAACATAGTTATTTTTACAGACTGGGGGAAACAGGGTGTTACAATTCCCTCCACCTTAAAGGAACATCATCCTCGATGTTCTATCTATCAATGTGACGTGTATGTATAGAAGTAAACAAAATCAGATATGTATGTTTCATGGCATCTTCTATTTCCCACGTAGCCTCATCTAGGCCAAAATGTTTCCACTGTACCTTGACCTATGCAATGGTTTGGTTCCTGAGTGGGGTTTCCTTTCTGTCCAGTATGCATTGAGGTTCTGGCAGGAATTCTCCCTCTGGTTCCACCTAGATCATAGACTAGTCAATTATATGATTAGAATCATGTACATATTTCTTCAATAATGAAACATTGAAAACATTATGTGCTTTTACTGTGGGAGGAAGTGCTAGCCTATAGGCTACAGGTCCCACTCTATATATAACTTCAAAGGGTCCACAATACCGAGGTGCCAACTTGGCACAAGCTCCCATCCTTAGGGAACTCTTCCTGGGCCTAACTTTGAGATATACGTGGTCTCCCGTCTTGAATTCTCTTGGAGTTCTCTTTCGGTTGACGTAACTTTTATGTCTGTTCTGAGTGACCTATAGATTTTGTTTTATCTGAGTCACTTGTTGTTCCATTTCTTTCAACATGTCAGGTCCAATAGTAACTCTATTGACAAGATTACTCCAACTGACTAGAGTGTTGCACAGTCTACCATAGAGGATTTCAAAAGGGCTCATCTTCAGGGATTCTTGGTAGCCATTGTTGTAGGCGAATTCCACCAGTGGTAGGAAATCTTCCCACTTTTTGGGTTGATGCATTACATGCATCCTTAGCATGTCTTCTAATATTTGGTTCACTCTTTCTGTCTGTCCATCAGTTTGAGGATGATAGGCTGTGCTAAACAGTAATTTGGTCTCCAGACCAACCATCAAGGATTTCCAAAAGTTGGAAGTAAATTTCGTGTCTCTATTAGACACGATCTCTTTAGGCATACCATGTAGTCTGGATATCTCCTTCATGAATATGTTGGTGACGTCTATTGCCTTGCAAGTCGACTTGATGGGGATAAAATGAGAGGACTTGCTCATTTTATCCACTACTACCATGATGGAATCATTCTGTTTGGTCGAGGTTGGTAATCCGGTGATGAAATCCATGGAGATGGTTTCCCATTTCCATTCCGGGATTGGTAGAGGTTGTAATAATCCTGCTGGGTGTCGGTGTTCTACTTTAACCTGTTGACATTCTATGCATTTGGATAAGTACTCATCTATGTCTTTCTTCAATCCAAGCCAATATAATTGTTTCCTGGTGGCTATCATCATCTTCTGGTATCCTGGATGACCAATATGTGTTCTTTTATGTAGTTCATCCATTATGAACCTCTTCAAGTCATCACAATTTGGAATATACAATCTGTTTTTGTAAGTTAGCAGACCTCCATCTATCATCCAGTAGCCTTCATACTTTATTCCTGTGGGTTCTTTCTCCAAGTACGAGGTCACGGTCTGGAAGAATGTGTGTTTCTTGTGCAGTCCTGACTCTTTCCTTGATATTCGTCTCGCAGGTGCTCACCGCTGTCAGGTGAATTGTTTTCAAACTTTTGCTAAGGGCATCGACCACCTTATTTTCCTTTCCCTTGATATGTTTGATTTTGAAATCAAACTCACTAAGAAGGGCCATCCACCTAGCTTGTCTAGAATTGAGTATTGGTTGGTCAAATAGATATCGCAATCCACAGTGGTCTGTCATAATTAGTACAAATTTACTTCCCAAGAGGTAATGCCTCCACAATTTTAAGGCACGCACCATGGCGGCCAGTTCTAGATCATGGGTCACATAGCTGACTTCGTGCTCATTCACTTTTCGGGATTCATAGCAGACTACATTTCCTCCTTGCATAAGGATTCCTCCGAGCCCTTCTTTGCAGGCATTTGTGCACACGAGGAAGTCGTTTTCGGGATCAATGATATTCAACATGGGTGCATGGATCAATAGATGTTTTAGGGATTGAAATCTTTCTTCACATTCTTGTGTCCACGTGAATTTAGCTCCCTTCTTCTGGAGGGCAGTGATTGGACAACCAATCTTGGAGAATCCTTTTATAAATCTCCTATAGTATCCTGCTAAGCCCATAAAGGATCTGATATCTAAAATGTCCTTTGGGGTAGGCCATTCCATGATAGACCTGATCTTGTCAGGGTCTACTGCTACTCCTTCTTCAGATATGATATGGCCCAAGTAATGTAATTTCTTTTGGAAAAAGTCGCACTTGCTAAATTTGGCATAGAGTTGATGTTCTCTTAGCACTTGAAGCACAAGTCTAAGATGTTCCTCATGTTCCTCTCTATTCTTGGAGTAAATTAATATATCATCAATAAAAACCAATACAAATTTGTCTAGGAATTTGCTGAGCACATTGTTCATCAAGCACATAAAAGTGGCAGGGGAATTGGTTAATCCAAATGGTACTACCACAAACTCATAGTGACCATATCTCATCCTGAAGGTAGTTTTGTGGATGTCTTCACCCTTGATTCGGACTTGACGGTATCTAGATATCAAGTCAATCTTTGAGAAGATTGAAGCACCTCCCAATTGATCAAACAGGTCATCGATTTTGGGTAAGGGTTACTTGTTCTTTATGGTTACCTTATTGAGTTGTCTATAATCTATGCACAGTCGGAGGGTACCATCTTTCTTCTTTACAAACAGAATTGGTGCTCCCGATGGAGACACGTTGGGCCGGATATAGCCTTTGTCCATCATTTCTTTTAGTTGTAATTTAAGCTCAACTATCTCGGGTGTGCTCATCCTGTAGGGTGTCCTAGACACTGGCACCGCTCCTGGTGCAAGTTCTATCAAGAAGTCAATGTCCCTTCTCAGAGGTAGACCCAGTACCTCTTCCAGAAATACATCTCTATATTCTCTTAGTGTGGGGTGGTCTTCGAGGCTTGGTTTGTCATCTTCAACTGATTCCAACACCTGTATTGCATAAAGTGGACATCCCTTTTTGCAATACTTTCTCATTTGAAGGGTTGGTATTCATCTCACCGAGACATGTTTTTGGATACCTCGAAGGGTTATACTTCTTCTTTCTTCACTTACACATTCTAAGGTTTTATGGTAACAGTCCAGTCTAGCTTTATATGTGGCTAGCTAGTCCATACCAATCAATAGGTCATATGATCCTAGGGGTAGTATGTTAAGGGTTGCTTGGGTGGGGAATTCACCCATAGTGAATTGGCAAGCAGGTATGACCTCCGCTACCTTTCTTTTGGTGCCAGTGGCTAACTATACCAACCATGGCTTGGCGTGTTTATGTGGCTATAATTTACACTTATCAACAGCCTTAGGAGCTATATAACTCAAATTTGAACCAGGGTTAATTAGAATAGACACTAGATGGTTGGTGATCATACCTTCCATCTCCACCACTAAATCTTGGTGGTCAGCTTGTTTATTATCCAAGGTTGCATAGATTTGTGGCACACTCCTAGCCACATCATTGATGGTGGTAGCTTCTTGAACGTTGTAAATTCTTCGTCTGTTCTGTTGTCGGTGCGGGCAGTCCCTCAGTAGATGTTCTTCTCCACAACCCCAACATTTCAAGGGTTCTCTCTTTGGGTTATCAATCTTTCCTGGGGTAGATCTAGAAGGTTTATTTCCTCTATGGGAGGGGAAATTCTGCTGATGTACACTTCGGGTTGGGAAGCTCATTCTTGAGTCCTTTTTATAGTTTTTAAATCTTGGGGATTTAAACCCCTTTTTCTGGAATCCCAAACTATTCTTATGCTTCCAACCTTCACGAGGTTCTATCCGATGCCCCAACTATTCATAACAATATCTTGCCTTTCAGATAGTGTCTTCTAGGGTCTTTGGCTCGTCAAACTCAATGTTCTTCTGATAGTCCTTAGGTAGTCCACTGATGAATCGTTGCACCTTTGCCTTTTTTGCTTTTATATAGGGTACGTACCTCAGCAACTCAAGGAATTTGCTGACATATTCCTCTATGGTGAGTTTCCCCAGCTTGAGTTCATAGAATTCTTTAGTCTTTCCATCGAAATACTTTTTTGACAGATACTTCTTCCTGAAGTATTTCTCAAACCGTTCCCAAGATAGGTCCTCTTCATGTATCCATTTTACATTCTTAAGGTCTTCCCACCAAATGGAGTGTTTTCCATTCAAGTTGAAGGTGGCTACTCAGGCCTTCAAGTTTTTTGAGAAGTCATGGACTCTGAAATACTTCTTTAGTCCAAGCAGCCAGGCCTCCGCTTCCTCCCCCTTCTTTATTTCACCGTCAAAAGAGGGTGATTTGGCCTTCTTGAATTCTTCGAGATTATGATTTTTGGAAGGATTTCGCTTCTTCTGTTTTCTTCGGGAATAAGAACTAGTTCTGCTACTAGAAGATCCCTCCGAGTCGCTAGTTCCCTTTCTAGAGGAATCATCTAACGCTTGTCCCTTATCTTTGGGGTGGACCTTTCTTGAGGTGCTCTTCCCAGTGTGGCCACTTAAAAGACCACGTTTCCGTATCTCAGGTGGACTTCGACTTTTCTTTGTCTATCATTGGTCCGCGTGAATGGTGTTAGGTCCATGTTGCAATTGTCTTTGTATGTCGGATAAACTCTGCAACAAGATTGCATTAATTTCCATTTGCTTCTCTTGCTCTTTTATCAACCTCTCATTGTCGGCCTTGCAGCTCTGTAGTTCGAACATGAGGCTTCTCATAGTCTCAGCTAGATCTGGAGGGGTCTCTACCGCTCTCCTTTCGTCAGAATCTTCGTCTCTATTGTGGGAGACATCCCCCACTTCGTGGTGCATCACCATTCTATGCGTCTGCAGTTTCCCGCGGTTGATCGTCCGCTTATTGTGCAAGAAAAACACTTGTTGTTAGTCAACATTATATTCATTCACAATCAACGCATAATTCTTATTTTTCAAATGCATACACACAATAAGAATTTTCATTCTTAACTTCGGCTTTTGATAAGGGGGGTTAGGATAGAGAATTACTCCTTTTAAGAGTACTTCAGATGGATTTCCTACGCAACTCGTCCATGAGCCCAAGCAGGCCAAGTGTTGTAACCATGCTCTGATACCAATTTGTCACACACCCACTACGACAACCAAGATTTTTCGTCTTTTTCTTCGAGGGACAAAATCTCCGAGACTTCTATGGGGCCTAGCGCAGACCCTCCCTTCCCTTATCCTCCTCCAAATGACCACAACCTGGCCTTAGTGCAAGCGCCTTTCGCAATTCGCGAGTTGGGAGTCAAGACTCTCGACTCCCCTTTCTCCAAACATCGATACCTGAGATACGATACGGGTATGGCTCCCTCCTCACTAGCGCCCGCTACATGTAACCGTAGGCTAGGCCAAACACTAGCACCACTCACAACTTCGCTAGTTGAGGTGTTGAGCCCTCATGCTCCTCCTTTGTGAAATCCCGAGACGCGAGAGGTCAACGTTACGTGGACTCTGCCAAAGCGACGCGCACACACCACTTGTCTCCTCCGTTGTACTCTGCTCATGAGTTGTGTCGTCGTCGCCCGTCGCACGACACCTCGGAACTTGTCGTTTCACGGCCTTAGAGATCAAGGTGCAACTTCTTCATCCTATGAAACCCTGAGCCACGATAAGTCAATAGTGGGCTGACTCTTTCCCAGGTGACAAGTGTCTACCACCGGTCACCCACTTCCTAGGCTAAATACTAGCGCTACTCACATCTTGCGACTTCGTGAGTTGGAGTGTTGAGCCCTCATGCTCCTCCTTCGCGAATCCCCGAGATACGATAAGTCAACCATGGGTTGACTCTTTCCCAGGTGACATGTGTCCATCACCTGTCACCCACTCCCACCTTTCTTTGGGTGCTTGTTGTTACGCCACTTGTCAACCACGTGGTCCCCACTCATGGATGGGCCACGTGTTTGCACGAGCCCTCGGCGCTCGACACTTCGTGACTTCTATAGTCGAAAAGAAACTATCTCAAGTTTCGAACCCCCGATAGTCGATAACCATGAGAGTTTTGATCCCATGCTTCTCCCATGGCCTGGATCCAACGACCACGATTACGTCGCGATCTCGCGAATCGTGAGTTCATGTAGTCCTACACTTGACCACCCCAAGTCGCGAGTCAAAAAAATGCTGCTCTCCTGCCGGTGCAAAGGCTAAGATCGACGGTCAATAGAGCTCCGTCAGATCCTTGGATATATGGTCCTGGATCCCATCATTACTTGCGAAGGCTGAAAGGGTCGAGGTTTTAACGCCTACGCTCCTTCTCTAGATCCATCGGTCTTGACAGATTTGGGGTATTCCCGAAAGGATTCTGACCGTTCATCTACCAAATGATAGGGTATTCTCTCTTTCTATAATTGGACTCGCTATCTCTTCTGAGCTTGAATCACGAAATCCAACTTCTCGGGGCTTCAAACTCCCACGACTCTGTGACCTTAGAGAGCTACCCTTTCTTGCATAAGGTTTCCAGACTCGGATCGCATGAACCTTCAGACGGTTCTTGGGCGATCGTCCCTGATCTTAGTCGAGTCTCTAGGTAAAGGTTCGATACGGTTCCAAGGTTTATGGGGTAATTCCCGGGGAATAGTACTCTTGAGGGGCCTTCCCAAAATATTACGAGAAACAAGCAAACAAGACGATTCTCGGTGGAGCGAACTCATGCCCTAGACTTAACCATTTGTACAGAAACCAACGATGACATATAAGCATACACATGCATCCATTATTTCCAGTTTAAAACACCAGGCAATCATTCCACACAGAAATTATTATGAGCATATAAACATAAGCATGTATTCATGATATTCAATTCGAAATACAAGGCATAAAATACTGATCAGATCCACTGGCGTGATGCAACTACTGAGAGGGGTGCTCGTTTCCACCCAATTGTAGGCTCAGTGACTCCAAACGGATTTACCACTAGCCACCCCCGAGCTAGACCACGATGCTTTGAGGTTCGGTCTCCTATTTCCAGCTCAACGGAAATCAAGGACGAAGGTTACTCTCCTTCTCCTAATACAGGAAAATAATCCAGGATGAAGGTTACTCTCCTTCTCCTGGTATTCAGAACTCCCCGCGTTTCCAGGGTTTCTCTAGTTCTCTTTTTGTGATCCCCCGTCGCGTGTGTTGCTCTCCTTCACCACATTTCCTCTCTTGCCAATTTGTCTACAAGGGTTGCGTGTGGCGCGAATTTTGTTGTCCGTGGTCAGGTCTGAGAGCTGTTACAGATGGGCGATTCACCCCCATCCCCTCATTAACTCTTGAGGAGCCTCCCCACCTACCAATCTGACGGGAAATCCATTCCAAGGTCAGAGAGTTGCTTTGGTCTTTGAGCAAGTAAAAACCAGTACGATACTGGCTCGGTGGAAGTTAACGCAACCATTCCAGGTCCCTTCCACCACCTCTCATTAGCCATCGTGGTCTCTTTTATCACATCCCCCTCCCAGCAGTCATGCAACACATATTCATAATATAATTTACATTCATCGACCTTTTATGCAAAGGTCCATCAAATCAAACATTCACATCTTTGAGTTTGCCATAGTTCTTGGCCAACATAGTTATTTTTACAGACTGGGGGAAACATGGTGTTACACTTTCATCCCATGACGTTTTGGGAACTGTCCAATTTCCAATTTTACTATGCAGCGATGCAACTCATAAGAGTGTGTTTTTATTTTATCAATGTTTATTTTCTTCTTTACATTATTCAAAACAAGGAGATATTTTTAATCTTTTAAATTAGGGTTGACCACTTCCTTATAGTATCTTAATTCTCTTTTATCCTCTAATTCTTTATTGCACCACATACTCTCCTTAAATTTAGATGTAATAATATATTTTATATTACATTAAGTACTTAATCATAACCACACTCTATAATTACTTGAAATGTCATATTTACATATACTATTATTATATATTTTTAAATATTATTATATAAAACTAATAAAATTGTTATAATCACCTAAAATATCATATATCATATTGGCATAAAGTGATATAGTGTTTATAAACCTTTATAAATTATAAATATGAATTAGCACTTTATAATTACTGGAAATATCATGTTTACACATACTATTATTATAATTTTTAAATATTATATAAAACTAATAAAATTGTTTTTTTTTTTTTTTTTTAAAGTGGAACCTGCTATATTAGATAGACAAAACTTTTACAGAGTTTATACAAAAGAGTAGGTCTGGTATCACCCTAAATGCTGTCGATTATCGGAAACCAGCAAGTATAGGAGCGAGTAGCAATAGCATTATAAAACATAAAAACGGAGTGGCATCTGTCCTGCCCGGAGGAAACCAGGACAGATGTCTGTGGTCTAAGTACATATAAAACAGTAATATAAAAACTAAGAACCAAGAGAACATAAAAACCTAGGTGCCTGGCGACTTGTCATCCTCGCCAGTCTGCCGCGTGGTCCCAACTAGGATGGCAAAAGCTTGCGCCCAGAGGGGACATTTCCGCTTGGCTTGTGCGTTGGAAAATGCGTCGAGGAGCATGTCCATTCTCTGACCCATGCAGAGGGCCAGATACTCCAGATCAGCCAAGTGTCAACGGAGGTTGAAAATGAGAGCTAGGTGTTCATCCCGGATGAGTGAGCCATGCCCACTGCCACCCTCATCCACCGCCGCTCCAGAACTCGCATCTAACATCCGTTGTTCCGCAGCATCTTCTGCAACCTTCGTGCCCGCTTCTATCACCTGGGCATTATGGAAACTGCAATTATCTTCACCAGGCCAGGGTATTTCCTCCACGAGACATCCGGGGGTGTAATCTACCAGTGCCGGAGTGGGCTTGCAGTCCTCCCTCTTGGCTGCCACTCGGGTGAACTCCATAGTCGCCAGGTCCTCCGCAAACGGGATTTCCTCCACAATGCAGGGGGGGAACTCCTCCTCAGTACCAACTTCCTGCCTTGCTCCCGGCGCTTTCTCCTTGACATCTTGGCTGCAGCCAGATCCAGACTCAGCAATGGTGGCAAGCCGAGCTCGTTTCTCTGCTCTGGCTTTCTTCCGAAGAATTGATGTTGCAAGAGCCAAGGCCCGTTCGAGTTGTTCCTTACGAAGCCGCTGCGCCTTATGTGCCTCCCAAGCCGCGCCACGGCGAGGTCTACCTCTCTTTCAGGCCATGGAGAAGGCGCAAAGCAATTACCGGTGAAGGCAGAAGAGTAGTTGCAGGTACGAATCACGGGCAAGCGAGCTCAGTCTCGTTAAATTCAGAAAGAAATGCAGCGAGAGAGCAAAATGCCAGAATGCAAAATGCGCGGTGAATGCAAGACCACACCAGAGCATCCAGGCAATAAGCAAGGCCGAGGCAGGTGCAGACCTACTCTTACCGGGCAAATTGAAAACGAAATGAACAGGAGCCAAGGCCATCCTCTCGCAATTATCCTTTGCCATTACTGAAACACTAAAATTGTACATTGTCGCTCGAGGGAAAGGTCCCTCCATCCTGAAACTGCAGCGATGGCCGTCCTCCATCCTTAAGTCATGCTCGTGGGTGGCGACCGTCGACATTTATGCCTGGGCTGAGTGCGGATCCACCTGTCTCCCTATAGCTGCGTGTCACCCCATCCGGGGCTGGGAAGTCTCTGCATGCAAGGTCTTTGCAATGCCTAGATAGGCCCGTTTCTTCAGAGACGTGTGCCTGCCAAAATATGAGATCTGCTCTGACATCAATCCCTGTATTTGCCAGGTGATCCGCAACCTTGTTGGCTTCTCGCTTCACATGAGAGGGGATTAGGGTGAGGTTGGGGTTGATAAGATCTCCAAAGTCCTCCAGAAGACCAGAGAATCTCTAGCTGGGGGAGATGCGCCAGGGGGGCTTGCCGTGAAGGATTTTGGAAATGAGCTGAATTATTACTTGGGAGTCTCCTTCAATGACCAGCTGATGATACCGTTGTTGAACCGCTGTTTGTAGGCCCCTTATGAGGCTTGTAAGCTCCACCACGTTGTTTGTATTTTCACCCAGAAAGCCAGCAATCATATGAATAATCTTGCCCAAATTATTCTGAAGGACGGCTCTGAATCCAGCAAGTCCAGGATTGCCCCTGGATGCCCCATCGAAGTTGAGCTTGAAAAAATCAGGGGGGGGTGGAGTCCAATTCGTGGGACTGTTGCCTTTCCCGAATTTGTGCTTCCCCTGTGGCTCCATGCGCAGTTGCAAGTTCCATCCTTCCAGAATGATCTTTTCCTCGGGCCTGCATTGTGTGTCTTCCTGTGTCCAGGACTTGCTGTGAATAGTTTCACGGATGAGCCGTTTGACCCTAACCCAAGTGGTGGTAGGGGGGGCCTGTCTGGAGTTGAAAATTCTCTTGTTTCTTTCTTTCCAGGTTGACCAAAGCGTGAATCCCGGGAGCAGTTGCCAGATGCGTTGAAGAATTGGATTGTGGAAAGATATTGTTTCCCAGTTAACTAGAGTGTCCCTTATGCTACCTCGATGCCGCTGGGATCGTCGCATGGTTTGGGCTCCCCAGTCCCAGATTTTTTGACTGTATTTTCAATTGTTGAGGAGGTGTTCCGAGGTTTCCTCGTTTTGTTGACAAAGGGAGCACCTTGAGGGGCCTGTGAAGCCCCTCTTGCGGAGGTTGTCCCAGGTTAGGATGCGGTTCTGCATTGTGAGCCATAGAAAAAAGGAGACCTTGGGCCAGAGAAAAGGCTGCCAGACTCTGCTCCAGATTGTTTTGGGGGTCTGGCTTGGAGGATTTCCTTGTAGATGGTAAGCCTCTTTGACCGAGAATATACCAGAGGTGGAGTGTCCCCATCTGAGAATATTCGGTCCATCTTTACTTGGAATTTTTCGGTGCTGCATGCAATCCTTCCATGGTAGCAGGTCAATCTCCTCCGCAAGCTGTAGCTCTGTTCTACTGGTTTTCCATTTCCTCCAGGGTTGTCTTTCTTGAGATGGAATCCAGAAATCTTTGACCTTTGTGAAGCTGCTTTGCTATAGCTTTAGCTTGACTGTGTGGAGGCTTTCCATATCGTCAAGAGGGGGTAGTTGTTGCCATGAGTCCGGCCAGAAGAGTGCACTCTCGCCATTTCTTATCTCCCAGAAGGCGTGTTGCTGTATCAGGGGGCGATTTCGCCAGGCTGTGTTCCAAATGTTGGATCCTTGCAGCTGTTCATTAAATCTTATTAACTGGTTGGATTGAGCGTTCGGGGCATACTTTTTCTTCCACATCTTCGCCCATAGTTCTTGCGGGTGTTGCAGCCACCTCCACCACATCTTGGCGCCCATGACTTGTTTCATCTTCCCCGAGTCTCGGATTCCCAACCCTCCTTGCTTTTTGGGTTTGCAAAGTTTGTCCCATCCGACCAGAGCCCATTTCCTATTGTTTTGGCTTCCCTTCCACATGAAATTACGTTGAAGGCTCCTGATAGCCTTGATGACCGAGGTGGGTGCGACCAGAGCAGTGAAAAGATAGGTGGGCAAAGCTTGAAGAACTGACTTGAGCAGGACTAGTCTGGCAGCAATGTTCAGAGGTCTGAAGGTCCAGTTATTCATCCTGTTGGAAATGGACAATAGCAAGCTATCCCAAGAGATGGATTTCGCGGACTCTCCAGTTAAGGGAATGCCTAAGTAAGTGGAGGGGAGGGAGCTTCTAGCAATGCCAAGAAGCTCTGAGAGGTGAGCCTGGACAGTGGCAGGTGTATTAAAAAAATAAAGTTTGGATTTGTCCAGGTTAAGCAGCATTCCAAAGGCGTCCGAGAAGTCAGATAGGATTGAGTTGAGCTTGGTGGCTTCTCTGACCATGGGGGTATTCATGAGGAGTGTATCATCAACAAACTGGCTGTGTGAGGGTGCTAGGTGAAGGTTGTGAAGTGGCAGTCCAGTGAGTGAGCCATCCAGGACAGCCGCTTTGAGATAGCGTCCTAGGCCCTCCACCATGATAACAAAGAGAAAAGGAGAAAGGGGATCTCCTTGCCTGATGCCCCTAGTGGAGCGAAAAGGTCGGGAGGGAGTGCCATTAACAAGGATTGAAAAGAAGGAAGAAGAGGTGAGCTTAAGAATCCAATCAACCCTGTGGTTGGAGAAGCCAAAGGATTCCAGAACCGACCTCAGATACTGCCAACTTAATCTATCAAAAGCTTTTGAGAGGTCGAGTTTGATGAGCATACCTGGTATTTTGCTTGTTTTTAGGGAGTGGATGACCTCATTGGCCAGTATGACGCTGTCCATTATTTGTCTGCCCTCCACATAGCCGGATTGTTCATTAGAGATGATAATCGGTAGGATCGGCTTGAGATGATTAGCAATGACCTTTGTGATTATTTTATAAATGACATTGCAGAGGGAGATTGGTCTGAAATGCTTCGGATGAGTGGCGCGTTCCTCCTTGGGGATGAGAGTAATAAAGGTCGCATTTAAAGCGGAGAGAACTTGGCCGGATGTTCTGGATTCTTCTACTGCCATCCACACATCTTCCTTAATCATGTCCCAACAGTAGTGGAAGAAGTCCGTTGTGAATCCATCAGGGTTGGGAGCCTTACCTGGAGGCATGTCCTTTGCTACTGAATCCACTTCAGACTGAGTGATTGGCCGAGTCAGTGTTGTATTCTGTTCAGAGCTGATCATCCTGGGTATATTCCGAGTGACTTTTTGGATGGCTTCTTCCCTATTTATATTGGTTTCTGTGAGGAGATCTTGGTAGAATGAAGTGAGTGCTTCCGTTATTTTATCGTGATCTCTTATCGGGGTTCCCTGCTCATCCTCTAGCTGGGTGATGCGGTTGATATGTCTATGATGCGTCATCGCCCTATGGAAGAATTTTGTATTGCGCTCCCCTTCTTTTAGCCACTAGACTCTGGACTTTTGCCTCCAGAGTATTTCTTCCTGTTCTCTACAGGTTTCTAACTCCATCAGTAGTCCTTCCTCTTCCTTTGCCAGGATCTGAGTTCAGCTCCCTGTTATGAGTGTTCGTTGAAGTTCTTCGAGTTGGCTCTCAATTTCCCTCTTCCTGAGGAGGATGTTTCCAAAGTTAGACTTGTTCCACTTCTTTATGTATATTTTGAAGTTCTTGAGGCGCTGTTGGAGCTTGTACATATGAGTGCCATGATCAGGTTCAGCTTGGGCCCACCAAGTGTGTGCCAGCTGGTTGAAATCTGGGTGAGTAAGCCAAAAAATTTCAAAACGGAAGGGTTTGGGCCTGGTGGGGACTCTCGGGTCCAGACAAAAGACTATGGGCCAGTGGTCCGACCCTGATTTTGGAATGATGTTTGCTTCCAATGCCTGGTCTCTTCCAAGGAGTGCTTCTGTCACTAGAAAGCGATCCAGCCTACAGGCCACATGCTGGTGCCCTATTCTTTTATTGGACCAGGTAAAAATTCCATTCCTTGTTTCCATGTCAACCATATTTAATTTCTCTATTAGGGTTTTAAACATACCACTGTCCTGTTCCAACCACTTAGTTCCTCCAGTTTTCTCCTCCAGAGTTAGGATCATATTGAAGTCGCCTCCAATGATCCAGTGCGGCGTGTGTAGCAGGGTTTGAACATAGTGGAGGTTTTGTATAAAGCTCTCCTTGTCTTGGATAGATTGCGGGCCATAGACATTGGTGATGGCCCCTTCCTTGGAAGAGGCTGTAACTTTGAAGTAAGCTGTTAGGGTGTCTTTTGTGGAGAAGGGGTGAATCAGAGTGACCGTTTGTGGGTTCCAGAGGATAGCCAACCCTCCAGCCGCGCCTACGGAGTCCTGATAGAAGAATTCCCCATCTCTCCAGCTGCTCCTAAAAATATTTTCCACCTCCCGTCCTGCACACTTGGTTTCCTGCAATATTAATATATCTGGGTTTTCTGTCTTAATACATTCCCGGAGGATCCTCTGCTTGGATCTTCCATTAAGACCTCTAATGTTCCAAGATATTGTCTTCATCATGAGGATGGAGGGNATCATTAAGTGCCCTGCCTCCCTTATGAGTTGTTGGGCTGGTTTGCGTCCTCGCCTCTTGCTTTCCTTGGTGGATTTTTTGGGCTCGGGGTTGGGATCTGACGAGATGCCCAGCCTAGCTGTGGATCCTGCCGTGGATTCAGTGAACACTTTGTGCACTTTCCTAAGTTGTTCTACTGGAATATGTTGCAGATCCTTTTGGTTGAGGGCTTCCTCCAATTTTTCTAAGTCTATTTCTGCCAGATCCGTTTCGTCAGTAAGCATATTGGTGTCTTCATCCCTGCCGGAGTGTGTTGACTAGGTGGTTGCCTTTGTATAAGCTGGAAGTGGTATTTCAGTGCTTTTACCTTTCGCCTGTGTTGAAGCTTGGAGGGGGCTCTGTGATTCCGTTTCTTTCTGAACCTGGTTGAGAGTCTCAAAGGAGTTCTTGGAAGAGGCCTTCAGGACTGAGCTCTGGTTCTGTTTCTTATGCGTGTTCTTTCGCCTTCTTGTGACGTTGATAAAACCGTCCTTCTGTTTGGCTTCAGCTGGTTTAGGGGCTGAGGCGTTCAAAGGGCAGTCTCTGAACAAGTGGCTGTGCTCGTGGCACTTCCTGCATCGGAAGGGTATGTGTTCATAATCAATAGTCTGGTTCCAATCCTCGTCCTGGTATTCCAGTGTAATGGATCCCAGCAGAGCTTTCAAGATGTCCATGTAGATGCAGATACGAGCATATGAAGTGTATTTCCTTATTTTCGTAGCTTCTGAGGCTTTGACGTATTGTCCCACCGTATTTCCTATACCCATTAGTATTTCTTCCAGCCAAAATTCTTGGGGCAAGGAGTACAGCCTTATCCAGACCGGGGCTCTTGAGAAGTCCTCTTGCTCTGGACTAAATCTGTCAGTCCAGAACCTTAAAAATAAGCCTGCTAAGTTGTAGAAGTATGGTTCGTTGTCGAATATTCTATCCTTGTCTTCTAGGTTGTACGAATAATTGTGAAAAAGCCCTTAGAGCTAAGCTGTACCTCATAATCTCCTCTAGGGTTCCACTAGTCCTTTATCCAGCGAGTGAGGTCTTTCTCCATAGGCCATAGCCCCAGGAATTTACCTATTAGTGCGTGGTCCATCATAAACTGGGTGTGTTCCCCCACCCTTGTTGATTTGATATGATAAAGAGGAGGTTTTTCCATTTGTGGAATACACTTACCTGGCAACCAATTTTTGGAAGCTTGCGGTTGGGATGTGTTGGGTTCGAGTTCCATTTCTTTGCCAAGACTTTGTTCCTGGGTAAAAAGCTGCTCCCTCAGATGCACCGGTGGGTCAAAGGCGGGCCGCTTAGCGCGAGTACCAGATCTGTCGTTAGCGGCCATGTCGTTGTACGAGGGGGGTTTCCCCCCCTCTCCCGTGCTCATTGTGAGTGGAGCAAGAATCTCGAGAGGGTCAGAACTGCAGAGCTGCAGGGTGGGTGACAGTGCTTTGACGTCAGAGCACTCAGCATACAGACACGGGCCTGGTTCTTCGACGCGCTAGGGTTCTTCCGTTCACTCTCTGTTCTCACTAGAATCCTAATAAAATTGTTATAATCACCTAAAATATCATATATATTGTTGGCATAAAGTGCTATAGTGTTTATAAACATTTATAAATTATAAATATGAATTCTGTTTTGTGTTCTATACACTAAATTTTTGAAAAATTACTCATAGGTATATTTTAAAATATTATATAAAATTAATACAATTATTATAATCACCCAAAATATCCTGTTATATTTTGGGAATATTATATAAAATCAATACCATTATTATAATCACCCAGAATATCATGTTATATTTTAGAAATATTATATGAATTTAATACAATTATCATAATCACCCAAAATACCATGCTTGCATGTACGATTGTTATATCTTTGTTAAATATTATATAAAATTATAATCATTTAAAATATCATGTTGGTAAGCACAATGCAATGTAGTGTTTACAAATCTTTTTAAGGTTGGTATTTTTTTTTTCTTTTTCTTATTTTTCGAAGGTTCAATTTTCTTGCCTTGTTGGAGGTCTATGGTATTGGTTCTAATATTTTGTCTTTTGATTCAGATTTAATCTCTCCAGGGTTGGGAGAGGTGTAAACAGGGCGGAGTATTGAGTGAGGATTTTTCTTATGGATTTACTCAAATGAGGTGAGATTATGATGAGTAGGGGATTTAAATTTTTATTTGGATGAGGCTTACATATGGGGCTTTGCTACTTAAGGAGTTTCATTATTTTTTTTTGGTTGAGAACGTTAGAGGAATTGGGTCTATATGATCTTGAAGATGTTAAGAGGATTTGGGTCTATATGATGTTGAACGTGTTAAGAGGATTTGGGTTTATATGATGTTGAGCCTCTTAAGTTAAGACTTACTTGAAAGAATATGAAGCTAGGTGAAGAGAGAATTGCAAAAACATAAGATAGGTTTCTTTTGTCTGGTTTTTTTGTCAATTACCAATTGAGAATAAGACAATGGGTTGGTGTGGGGAGTAATTTTCTCTACCAGTGCTATTGGAAATGGAAAAAGGTGGCAATAAACCACCTAACTCCTTTAAGTTGATTTCTTCATGGATGGACGAGAAAACTTTTACTAAATTTATCAAGGACAAATCACAAAGATTCATATGGAAACCTGTGTATATTATTGTACTCAATGTACATTTCAAATTATGCAGTTGAGTCCATCATTAGGAGAAACAGATCTCAATGGAATATGAGTAAACGCTGACCCATAATACAATTAACTACCATGCTATTGCTACTACTAAAGCTAAAGTCAACTAGCATTCAATTGATTAATGATGATTTAATAATAATTACTAATTAAAGAGTGTTAACAAGCAATGACAACAATGACTAATTATGGTTATTTATGGTTATCTTATTCCTAAGGATGTGAGTAAGCGGTTTCCAAGACTTGTTCAAGACTAATCCATCATCTCTGTTGAAATTATGAAGATGTTTTTCTATTTTCACTGCTTCATGAATACATTTCCTACTATAAAGTTCTTTCATACAGATCAATTTTGCATCTTCTACATATATGATAGTTTGATGTTTGATTTCTAAAAATGATCAACCATTACGATTTTTTTGACTCAAGCATATATGATGTCCACATAATATTCTTTCAATCTAACATTTACTAAATGACCAGTCTCACCCATGTACATGTATACATCACTGCATGAGAAAGGAATTTAATAGATGCCCTTTCTCATCTTAGCATCAATTAGTTCTTTAGATTTATTGAGTGTATTAATATTCCTATTATATATTAATGTATAACCACCATACATCACATATTCCATAATTCGTTTAAACCACATATCATATTGTTATAACGTTCAAAAAATTTTGCACGAAGGTTTTTAAACTATGGGATATATATATATATATATATATATATATATATATATATATATATATATATATATATATATATTCACCCCATTCTATTGGAACAACCCGACCCTCCCATCCCCATTCAACCCTTCGGACGGGTGTATAGTTCCATCTGAACCCCCATCTGATGGGTGGGTTTATTCATTCAATCCGAGCGAGTGTCGATTTTAGGTTTCTGTTCATTGGGTTGTGAGGACTAATAGAACGATTGGTCCTTTTTTTCCTTATGCTAGTAACATTAAGCGTAGCACATAATATAATAATGGAAAATTTGAATCATAGGGGAGTGGGGAAATATAAAGTAAAACATATTATATTTTACTCTCTATTCTATATTTCTTCAACACCCTCATATGTTCCATAAGGAGTTTTTGGGAGATCTTTAGTCTATAGTAGCATCTCTATGATGACTGTTATCATGGTGTTGTTGAGGCTTCTCTAGATGGTGTCTTTAACTTTATTGTATCCGAAGTGACTGGCATGTGGCCATGTGTGCAATTCTAATCATTGTGTTTCTCTATAGAACCCTGGTTATGGTCTTGACAATGACCTTGCTCATGGGCCTACTCATGGTCTTGTTTTGCAAAACCTTGATTGTGGTATTGAGCTACATGGTTTGTGGTGTTGGTGGTGGAGTACCTTTTTCCTAACTACCCCTGGTCACATTTCATGTAGGGTTCCTCTTTGTTTTCGACTATCAGGCTGGATACTTTGATCTCTGTTCTTGGCTTGGTTTCTTTACTTAGTGACTTCGAGGGTTCAGGTTGTGGTGGGACCTAGGGTTTCCTATCAATGATGGAGATAATTCTTGTCGAGTTTGTGGTCATCCTGTAAGAGGTTGAGTAGGCTTAGAAAGTGAACTACCCTTGGGTTTTGGTGGAATTTAGGAAGGATACAAGGTCACTTCTTGTGTTTGATTTAGCGTAGCTTAACCTGTGGCTTCTATCTGTACAAAAAAATCCAGCAATTTTAATAGAATATCACCAATACACTAATGTCCTCCTACCTTGAAAGATTTCTAAAACCTTTGGTGACTTCCACCAATATCATCTTCAGTCAATTGAAAAACATCAACTTGCACAAACTCAAAGCTATGACCCTAAGAATCAACAATATTTGATGCTTTTATCTGCATGGGTATAACATATCATGAATGCATTGACCCTACTCGTAACCTTTCTAATGCTTTTTTTTACCACAACTGACTTCCTTTTTTAATGGTTGACCACAATTTCTACTTTAGATTTGATGTTTTATCATCATAGATACAAATTATGGTTGTATCTATCTCAGTCTGATCTGATTAAGCACAATTTCTAGTTTTTTGGCAAATTATTTCAACTGTACATCATCCAACCATGCCAGTGATTGAAGAAGAAAACATGCAAACCAAGGCAACATATAACGTTCTATAAATCTCTTCTTCTTCATATTCATAAACTCTATCATATTTCTTCTCTTCTATAATATCAATGCAAACACAAACCGAACATGGATGCTATCGGAAACAAATTGTAAAAACAAAAATGGATAATAAAGAAGATAAGAGACCCAAAAGACCTTTAATAGCAAGAATCCTGCTATTACGATTCATTAAAGCTGAATCTGTTGGGATAGGCCTTCTCAATGGTCACATAGGCATTATTCATATCAATGATCACATAGTTGTTCGTAGGAGAAGTTTCCTGTACACAGATGTACTTCCCTGACTCCATAGTGACATGAGCAAATGGTATAAACAACATATTAATCTTGAGGCTTGGAAACTACAACGATACAAAAACACAAAACATGAGACTTTAGTCCCAACTTATTTTGTTAAATCATTATTTTATGCATTGAAATTTAGCTCCATGCTATTGAAGTAGAAAAGTTGTCAATACTAAAGCATGCAATAAAGTGCCATAGAAAAAATGATTTTAGATCTTGACTGCAATTTGAGATATGGGTTTGTCCTCTGTCCTCTGTTTGTTGAGTTTGGACCATAAATGAGTCAAACATCACTGTATAAACGGTCAATAGTGAAATGTGTGGTAAAACCTGGTAGAAAATGAAATTTTCAATATACCACCTTTGCCAGAAGTATTGCTCCTCTGGTTTCTAACTTCAAAATTTCTATTTAACTCAAGCATCCTCAACAAACTCAAGCTTTCAAATAAGACTCTAAAGCCCGGAAGAAGCATAGAAATTATATCTCCAAACCTCTTCTAATGGATCTAACACCCACATGACAATAGATATAAGAGGGGGAAAAGATCTAACAGACACAAATCCAAGTGAATACAAAACTTCCTTAGGAATTAGTGTAAACAAATTATACATTCAAAATTGTTGCCTTCTAATATGTTTTAACACTGTTTATCAAAAGTAATGTTACTAGAACTGACGATTTAAAAGGGAAAATAGGGGCTTTTATTGCTTTGCATTTTCTGCCAAATTTTTATCGCTCTGCAATTTTTACTAAATTTTTAATTACTGAATTATTTTGCCGATTTTTATTTGGATGACCCTTTTTTTTTGTAAGCAAGTAGTTGTATTACCTTTCAGAATCAAAATTTACATATAAGGTTTGAGAGACTAGTGTTGAGGCTGCCATGAAAGGAAACCAACCCCATCACCAGAGATAAAAGTTCCATAATATTCTACTAATTCCGTTGTTTTTTAACAGTCTGGTGTGATGCACATTCAAAATATCTAAGCTAAGCCTATTTCTTAAACAAGAAAGATAGCTATNTGCCATGAAAGGAAACCAACCCCATCACCAGAGATAAAAGTTCCATAATATTCTACTAATTCCGTTGTTTTTTAACAGTCTGGTGTGATGCACATTCAAAATATCTAAGCTAAGCCTATTTCTTAAACAAGAAAGATAGCTATGTGGCTTGATAGGCTAGATGGAGGCTATGAGAAACAAAAAATAGTTGACCATGAGAATTACTTGCTTGTGTAGCTATGAGGGAAAGCATGCTCTAACACATCTGACCATTTCAACTCCATCGTCACCTGTAGAAGCTCCTCTGTGGTGCGACACTGAGAAGGGTCTTGTGCTCCGGAATCCAGAAGCTAGTCCAGGTGCTTCTCCATCAGCTCCTGGTGGAATTTCGTTTCTACAGTGTCCTTGCATAGAGCCTGCATTGTTTCTCTCTGAAATTTAGTGAAGTCTAGGTGAGGTGGAGGAGTGGGGGCAGAACTGGAAGAAGCATTTGGATTAGGGGGACGCAAACCAATGGTGGAGGTCAAGGGTGGAGCGTCAAGCAGTTTATGGTCTATGTCTTCGCATGTGGAATGAGGGGGTTGTTGGGTCATGTTATTGTGCCAGGGACATGTGCAACAAGGATGTGGAATGAAAGGAGGTCGACCACTCTGTGAATATCGCACGCCTTCTCTAAGAAGGTGTCCTCAGATTTAAGGCATAAAATGAGCGTAGAGCGAGTCACACCAAGGAAGAGAGGGAATGCAAAAGGTGTGTGAGGCTGGAGTTCGAATATCAGAGAAAAGGAGGAGAGCAGGCTTGGGACAAAGAGCAGGCACCTAGAGAGGAGCTCGTGGGGCCGAGAAAAGTTCAAAATGAGTAATTTGTAGAGGAATCGTGACAAGGTTAACCTAACAGGGAGGTTGAGGAGCCATCAATTCCACACAGATTTCGTACAGGAGGGAGGACGATTTCAGGTTTAGTAGCAGGTGGAGTGAATGCTCATCGTCGGGTCGTCACCCGAGGAGAGAGGGGGTGGCTGACGTGTGTTGACACCGAAACGTGCAACATAGGGTACCTACATGCAAATTGGTTGCAATGTCTTATTATTTATGTATAATTAATAATACACTAAATAGGTGGGACCCTGTGTGTGAATATGATGAAGGATGACTCTTCTCTTGTGTGCTTATGTCTTGGTTGCAAAATAAGATCTACAATTTATTGTCTCGAAATCACTCTTTAAAACAAAATGGGCAAACAATAGGTTTATTGGTGATTTGATTAAAAGAGAAATGGTATTGTTTTGATGATCATCACAGTTCTATTCTGCTACACATAGTTTGAATGAGAATTTAAACTCCAGACTTGAAGTTGTATATGGTTATGGAATTATGTTACTATGATTTAGTGTTAAAGGGTTATGCACCATTGTTTAAGTTTGAAATTCATAAGTGTTTTGGGCATGGCTTAACTTGCAAATGTGGACATATAATATGTTGGTGCACAAATTAATTTTGAAAACATAGTGTAAGGGTGGCGTATCCAACTTGCATTGAATTTGGTATGGCTATGGTGGATTATGCGTTGCATGTGCTAGTGCGCTCATACTAGGCTATGGGTGATGGAGTAAATGTGGATACAACGTGCAATAATTGCATGTCGCTCTAAACCTACCTTGATGGTCGCCACCCTTGCTATGTTCACATTTAGTCATTTTTTGTGTTGGTGTTACCTCTATGTTGCTCGACCTTGGAAGAAATAATCAGGTTTTGTTGATTCTCCTTTGCATTTTGCATCTAGGTATGAATGTTCTCGCTTCTCCATCCATGAATTATTTCTCTGCTCATTAATTTAATCAAAGGTTGGCTCTTGCATTCACGTACAATCTGTGTTTTTCCAAACTTTATGGCATGTGGTTTTTCAAATGTATAATGGTTTTTGAATGAATTTAGTCTCTGTTGGTGTTTATGTGCAAGCTAATTCATAGTTGAATGTCTCTTTTTGTTGAATGAAATTATGGTTGTTATGTTGCTCTACCTGTTGGAAAAAGTTTTCGTGGAAGTAGTTCGGGTTTGACTTGCCTCTGGTTATTCAATGGTTTCTTGTCTCTCCGATATAAGAATGGTGTCATTTCTCGCCTATGGATTATTTGTAACCCCTGTCTGCCAATTGTTTGTATATATCATGGATATATTTTCTTGCGGCCATCATAAAGGGTTTGTGAAGAGGTCTGTGAAAATTTGTGGTGGTAAAAGATGGTTGAAGTTTTGTTTTCGAAATAAACCCTTGAAGTGTTTTCCCTCTTGCTCTCTCATACCTCATTGCTTTTGATGAGTGGTATCTCAAACCCTGAACTTGATGACTGTGTAAGGGTGGCTAACCCAACATTGGATAAGTTCATTGTTCACATCTCTTTTGTCATGAGGTTTTTTCGATTTGTTTACTTGATGGTGTTAGAGTTAATACCAATCTCACTTGGTGATAAAACTAATCTGTTATATGATAGTTTTGAAAGACAATGTTTAAGAGTTATGGTCATGCTGTGTTAGCATGCTTGAGGTGATCGGGTTTTTCGTTGGATAGAATGTCTCTGTTGACAAATTGTGTATTTGTTGAATGAACTTTGTGAACAGGAACAAAAGTGAAGAGTGGAAGATATGTATTTAAAATCTCAGAAATTGATTCATTACCCATGAGGGTCCCTTTTGGCCGATTTTGGGAGACTGTGTATGATCCAGATTATTTTCGGCACGAAATGAGAGCGGAGATATAATAAATAAATGCAGAGAGATATCACAGATATTCAATGATATAACATAAATGTATCAGATATGCAACCATAAACACAAATATACAGTAATACTCGATTTCTATTAATGAAAGAAATGTACAGAGACTGTAAAAATACAGAGTGAAAGACTCGCTAGAATGGTGGCACCTTATCTCCGAGAAGAGATGTGACGGCTACTCGCATTCGCAAGAAGATGGTTACAATGAGGCTCTGAAGGCCTTCTTACAATAAAAATGAATGTCAAAAACCCTAGACATCCAAAAACCTAACCCTAGGAGATGAAGCGCCAAAAGTCATGTGGGCTCCGTTTGGGTAAGTTAGTACATTAACTTCCCCGGGTTGTAACTTTTGCATACGATCTCTGTTTTAGAAGTATGATAGCCCGTTGGAAAGGCATCATCGAGGAGATTCATTTTGGGGCCTCAATCATGCCTTTGGATATCTTAGAGTTGGGTCAATCTCGAAAAACCTTCATTTAGGCCCTCAAAATGGCCCCGGAAGTTAAAAACTACTAAAAATAGTAATTTGTCAAAATTGCTAGAAAACTGTTTTGAGCCAGTCGGACAAGGTGGGTGGCCACCGATATCCACCTGGATCAGTGTAGTGGTTATAAAACACCGATTGCAATGGTTTTGGACCCATTTTTTCTATACATCAACTGTTATTGTTGGTTGTTGGGTCGTTATGCTCTCTTGGCCATATTGTGCACTGAATGTGTTATGTTATAGTTGTTGGAATGTTTCTTGGGACAATCATTTATTAAATAAATTATGTGAATATAATTTTAAAGTACACAGTGAATAGTCTTGGAATTTTGAAATAGAGAATTGGATTTTGATTTTGAAGCAAAAAAATGTTTGGTATTTTTGTTGTTATGGTGATGGTATTGTTTTCTATGGAAAATGATAGAACAATAACCATTTGGTTCCCTTTCATTATACCATTTTCTACACATTACACTCCCTTCATTTTCCCACATACACTTATATCATTCCTTGTTCTATTATTAAGCATTTTTTTATAGAAAAGTCTGTATGAAAATGAAAGGGATGGATATGGAGGTTAGTTGATGACTGATATTTGAGAGTTGGATATATACATAGTTTGATTATTTCTGTAATTGCTTGAACAATATTTGTGTCCCTTGTCCCATTAATACTACCATATTCTGCACACTACAAACCCCTCATATTCCCAATGACCCTATCACTCCATGTTCAGATGGCAATTGATTGACGAAGTTTTTAATAGATGGATTGCATGTGTTATGTAGTGGATAACATAGCCAACTTTGGATTTTACTTAGGTAGAGTTTCATGCATGGATTATTAATAATTTTTCATGATTTATTGAATATTGCTACAGGATGAGATTTTTTAGCAGAGGTAATAAAGGCAGGGGAAATTGATAGAGGGGTCATAGAAGATCTCGGTTCTCCATACATTTTGATGTTGACCCCCAGGAATTGAACCATCTTTTCCAATATGTTTTCTTCAACCTAGTAGGTCAAGGAATCCTCCAGCCTCAACCAGAAAGACCTCCCTTCCAAGCACATCAAAATATCCCTGTTGTCTGAGTCCCTCCTCATGTGTCTATGCGACCAGAACTGCCCGCCAACGATGGTTGGTAAGAGATTGTTCACCAACCTACTATTCACCACCACAGTTGGCCCATTAGATCATTGCCATTACCCCCTCCACCACCAAAAAATCAAGTTTTTGACGCTGATCGTGCTATCTCTCCCGTGTAGTCATCGCATGCCAGTAAAAGATTAAAAACAAATATCCCCAAGCCTATGCAGGACAAGGGAAAAGAAATATCCACTCACTCCAACTCATCCAAATAATCTACCAAATCGGTCTCCTCTCGTCTTCATCTGAAGGATGATTTTTCTCATGTTATTAGTGCAGTTCAGCCTCAAGGCTCTAACCAGTCAAAGGTTGTCACATAAAAATCAAAAGGAGACAACAATGAGAAGAGGCCTAATGCCTCACATAGTAAATATGGATTTTGATAATGATTAATGTTGTTTCATATGATGAAAACAATATTTTTACTTTGGTAAATTTTTGTACAACATGCATATTTTTAGACATTCTTTTTGGGACAACATGGATATGATACCTTTTTGGATATGATCAGATTATATTAAGTTGATATTTAAAATATGTGGTCATAATTTTGAAAATTGGAGTTACAAGGAGGATATATTTGAAATCTAATGATTGTTTTTTATTATTATATATAATTCATGTCTTGATGACTATTAAAGGAAATAATTGGGAGTCACAAGGGGTCCCACCTATTTAGTTATTATTTAAAGACCCTTATTTATATATTATTATTATTTATTTTTCTCAAACTAATTAGTGAAGTTAATCTGACTTAACTAAAGAAAGGTAGTTGAACTACCCCAACTTATTGAGGAAGAATAAAAGCTCAATGAGATGAAGAGACAAAGTGGGATAATAGAAGTAGAACTACAACCAAAGGTTTGCTTTGTACTAGTGAGATACTTTCAACTTTCATTCATTCTAAGTTTACTAGAAAGATTAATCATCTTGATGACAACATGGTCTTATTGAAGGAAACAAGATTCAAAAACCGAATCACATATTTCAGCATCTTGTTTTAAAGGTGTATGATTTATCTTTGATAGTTTGTGTATTTTTGTTTGCACATGAATTGAGTTGCATGACTGATAAAGAATATCTTACAGAGTCAAGTGACAACATTTTGTGGCAAACTGATCCAGATCTTTAGCTTCGGTTTTCTTCTTTATTGTCAGAGTCTTGTTGTATGGTTCCCATCGAAGGCTCCTAAATTTGATTTTGGTCCCTACCCTCGCAAGGGTTTGTAGATAGAAATCAGTTTTGTATCTCATAATGAAATAAATGAAAAATCAGAGTATTGTTTCAGTCTCACACATGTGTTTTAATGATTTGGTTCATTCTTTTGCTTTGATCTCCATATATACATTTGTATAATTTGTGTACACATTCATGTAACTTTGTTTAAGTTTACTTCTTTTGCATTGATATATACAACATATAAAAACCATCCTTGGTCCTTTGTAATTAATACTTGTGGATTAAGCGATTGTTTTTTAGGCTATAAACCTTGGGTGACATTCCCAACTATCTTGTCTTATCATGACAATATCTGAAAATGCTTGAGTAATGTTTTTCATACCTTTTCCTCAACAACATGTGTGTTGTCAGGGTGGACGTGGTTGATGGATGTCACCCCATCTAGGGTACTTGGATGACCCCCTTTTTTTTTGCTAGTTTGTCTGTGATGTGCGGGACTAGCCTATGGCTTGAGAAACCGCGACTCAGGGGCATCTAAGCCATAAAAGACACTCGGGGATCGCACCTGGCCTGAGCCACACCAACCCTTAACATGGCTGTATTTTTTGTCCCTGTAGGCTTCGAACTGGTGACTTAACATCACAAAGTCCCTTAACAGCACACTCTGTCACTGACTGTCCTACACCTCGAGGACTATTTGGATGACCCTTGATATACATTTCAGTACACAATTTTTGCAACATTGATGATAAGTGCTGAAATAGATCATTTAAAATACACATCGGATCTAGATCTGCAATTATCTAGAATTTGTGGCTCGATGGCAAGTAGCACAACATAAACTAATATTGAAATTAATCATTACAAGTCAGAGATCTTAAATTGGTTTGTAGTTTATTTCCCTCAAAGAGGAATCACATGCAAGTCAGGGTTTGTAGTTTATTTCCCTCGAAGAGGAATCACATGCAAGTCAGGGCTACTGATAAGATTAGTTAGGACCACAACATTGTGTCCCTAGAACACTTGCAGAGTAAATCAATAGATCAGATCGTGTGACTTGATCTATCTTATCAGAAAAGACACATAGGATAAAAAAAATATTGAATCTATAACAATACACACTCATGATGTAGAGATAATTTCCATATTATCTTTTGAGGAGTTATTATGCAAAAACTCTCATATATGATAGTGGAGTTAAGAGGCAAAACATATTCAGACACAAAATATCCCTATAAAATAAAACAAATAAATTTGTCATGTTTCTCGGTGTAACTTGCCGTCAGGACTTGCTTCACGGTGATCAGGGCACTAGCTGTAGCCTTGGCGCCGGAGCAAAAAAAAAACTCCATCTCGAACTACAATTATTCACACAAAAAAAAACCCTATTTCCGATCGAATGTATCTAATTCCACAAAAAGCCTAGAACAACTGATCTGCTAAAAATCTGTCTATAAGTAACCAAACCCTGCAATACCAAGCTCAAAAAAATTATATAACTATAATTATTATTATAGTTATGGGTGAAAATGAGATTGAGGAAAAATAAGAAAATATATAACTATAATTTGTTGGTTTCTACATTTTTCACATTTTCCTTATTACTTTGTACGATTGCATTGAATATATATAAAATTTAAATAAATTTTTTATTTAATTTTAAAGTTTATTAAAAAAATATTTAATTTTAAAATCTATTAAAATTTATTGCATTATTCATTAAAGATTTAACGAAAATCAATTTATTACAATAAATTATATACACAATTTTAAATTTATTGATTTTTTTATAAATAATTTTAAAATTTATTTAAAAAAAATCATTATTATTGAATTAAAGATTGCATTCAGATTAATGCTAGAAAGGCCATCTTAATAAGGTATTAAATTATTAGGTTTGGGCCTTCTTAATAAGATATATCATATTCTCTTTATTTCTTTATTTCATTAATATGCGATTTATTTAAAAAAAAAAATAAAAAAAAATAAATAAATAAATCTTGTCCACGTTGAGGACTTAAATGGAGGTGGAAAATTATTTCTAAAGGGACATGAGGATTTTAAAATAAGTATTGTTAATGGTAGTATTTTAGTAGTTGCTTGTGTTTTGAATTCTAGAAAGAATAGTGTTTTAGCAATTGTTTGTGTTTTGAATTCAATTCAAGAGATAAAATTAGACTTACTTGTAATGTATGGGGGTAGTTTCTAAGTTGGGATGTGGCATGTCAAGGTGCTTTGTGAACATGAGGTTAAGGTTTAGGTATGGGTTGTCCTACACTAAAAATTCAAAGACTAATCAAATGTTTAACTATATATTTACTTTTTTCATTTTTAGTTATTCAAAAGAATAATTAAATATGGGAGTGAATTAAGAATTTAAACATAATCTTTTTCATGGTATAAGTTAATTATTATTTTTTATACATTAATTATTAATAACAAAATAATTCTCTTTTTCAATTATATTTAATTCCTATTCTCTAATTAATTTCAAGTAATTACTTATTGTTAATTATATTTATTATTTAATTATTATTATTAGTTATTATTAACTATATTATTATTTAATAATTATTATTGATTAATTATATTGTTATTATTTAACAAGTCCTGCATGGCAACATAGTCCTTGCCATGTAAGTTTTGAAATAATATGTGATTAAAGACCATGGGTAAGTTTTAAAATAATAATGGATTAAAGGCCATGTTTCTTGTTCCATGGAGACTCCAAACATAAAACCTAAATACCGTAATTGAAATTTGTGAGTATTATGCACGATACCCAAGTGAAAGTATCCCTAAGAATCTAATTGAACCTCTCTCCAGAAATATCTTTATATATACACTTTTGGTTTTATTTCTTTCAACTATCTTATAAGTTTTCCTCTAAGATATATTTTGCCAAAACTGTTGATTTTTTGTTTTGGTGTCCCGTGAATGAGTTAAGCGTCAGAACGCTCTATAGAAGCTAACGAGGACGTACAACCTATGTTTTCTCTTTAATCGACTCAAAGAAAGAAACAAGTGTTGCATGGCAACGTAGTCCCTGCCAGGTTGGAATGGGAATAAATGCATTGTTATGGCAGGACCGAGGGAGAAATAGAATCCTGAAGCGACAGAGACACGTGGGAAGCAGCTTGAAGCACATGTGGTATCCATGCAGAAGATGACTCGTGGCAGTGTGTCACACACCAACTATAAGACATCGGGTTGGTAGATGATTCGGGGAGAATGTCACTGCTGCAGTTAATCATAATATTATATTAATATGGGGTTAATATGTGAATGATGATGTCAATTCTACTGCGGTTTTTATAGATGTGATACTTTACTTTAAGTTTTTTCTTGGGGCGTGTATAGTTCAAATATGGGACTTAGAAAATTTCCGTCGTAATGACTTGAACCAATAAAAAATGATAGTAGTAGTTTTTTTGTTTTTCTTTTTAAATAAAGGCTCCTGGAAAAAAGGACCAGGAATTGCACACATTAAACATTCAAATATAATAAACACAATTTCCTGACATCCAACATACTTGAAGAAAAAAAATTATGAGCACATTAAAATAAAAGAAGATGATCGATATGCATAAAGAGAACTAATTTAGCATTCTGAAAGCACCGTTGAAATTGTTCTCGAATTAGTTTTCTTTGAAATTTATCAAAAATTAATGATGTATGTTACATATTTCTTGAATTTGTTACATATCTGAAAATTTAAATGTATTTGTCATATAGAATGGGATTGGGGCTCCCACAGACCATAAAATAAATAAGTACAAGAAATAGGACTGTAGAAAGAATCAGTGCGCGACGGTAGAGAGGAAGACCTGAAAAGAAGAAATTGGAAGTTATCAGTCTTTGGTTAGATATTTCTATTTAAAGAGGTAGAATAACTAGATTGATAAAGAAAGCAAGATGTGATTAGTATAAATATGTGATCAGTATAGACTTACTATGAAGTTGATGCATTTTTTTTTTTGCTCTCATGGAAGGACACTAGAATCGTGCCAATCAGTTGTTTCGCTTCGTCGGTGAGCTTGTCCATTCTCCTTTGGAGCCATTCTTCAATGTAGCTTCTCATGGGGGCTAGTTGATTTCATCCCGGATTTCTATGTTGAAAAACTCATTTTCTAATTTCCTTAGATCGATAGAAATATTATGCAGAGCCTGCTCAATTTATTCATTATGTGTCGAATAGTCCACTAGCTAGTTCTCGACGTCATCTTGACCATATTCAAGGATGCCGTAAAATTTTTCTAAAGACAACCCCTTTAAAACATCAACTTGTTCATCGAAGGCTTGCTTGGTTAAGGACAAGGAGTTGCGAATTAAGTTTGGGTCATGAACCTCGTTGGTACTTTCGACTAAGTCTATTTGGGTCAAGTTTGTGAATAATTCTTCTTTCTCTGATATGGTTTGCTCACATGATTCAACAATGAGGTGTAGGTTCTTAACTTTCTCTTTCCAACATGCTTTTAATTGTTTGATCCAATTTTGGGAGGGGAGATCTTCTTGTCTTCTTTCAGATCTGAGATGTTGATGACATGGTTGCCAAAATGGATCACCGTCTGTTGATAGAAACGTTCTTCATTTTTTAAATCCGCCTACAAATGTTCATGCAAATCATTTTCCCTTGTTTGAAAGGAAGCTATATTTTGTAATGTTTCCCAGGATTCAGTGATTAGCTCCATTTTTTTCTTGATATTCTTCTCTACATAGCATCTACAGGATGTGAGGAGGCTGGAGGATCCTTTTAACTTGGTTGCAAGGGTGGTAGGCACGATTTTTGCTAAAGGACTGGCAAACAATGGGGTAGGAATAAATGCCTCCTCTAATTCTTTGATTCAGCCATTCAGTTTGGCATTCTCCACTTCAATTCCTCCAATGGAATCATCAAGAGCATCTACGGTTGCTCGGTGAAATCGAGAGATTTGGGACGACTGCATTTTCCTAAGGTTAATCTCTGAACGAGATTTCCCTTTAGTATTTGTTACATATCTCTTTTCAATAATTAAATTTTTAGATTGGCTGTCAAAAACAACGCTTTGGAATACGAAGAATTCATCTTCGTCAAAAATGTTGGTTTCAACTATTTGCATTGTCAAACTATGGTGCATCGCATTCGGGGGCTGATTAACTTTGCAGAACACGTCATCCACAACAGTTTCAAGTTGCATGTTCTCTCTTTCAGTTTCGGTTTCTTCCCCCTGCCCTACAATGTTTTTTTTCTTCTTCGTCACGAGAAGCTTATGAGAACTATCAATTTTTCCGCAAGGAGGGTTCTTATCTCCTCCTCTATTTGAAGATTTCTAGGTTTCTTTCTTATTGGGGTGGGTCATTGAAGCAATGTTTCTTGATGTCGTGCTCTTGGGAGTGTTGGTTGGGGATTGGAAACTCTTCTCACCGGAGCCTTTTCCCTGTTGTCTATACGATTAAGTTGTGCTTTGCAATGTCTCTACATCGACATTGTCAGGAGCAGGAGTGTTGTCGTCACTGTCTTTATTTTCGGTCAGGCATGTATGGATAAAAGAGATGCTAAAGCCAGCTGCTAATAAATGTTCTCTAAAAATGCCATTAGGGTTGAACCCTCTTAGCCTTTCAACATAGTTTAGGTTCAAGTTTTTGAAATGGCCTGCGAATTCGTCAATCTTGTTGATGTTTCTGAACATGAAGTCCCTGACTTTCCAGGGCAAAGGAATGAACTGTTTTTTTCTCTTGCCATGGAAAAATTGCAACCAGTAGTTGTATTACCTTGCTATTTCTGTAACAAACATCTTGTATGTGATGTGACATGGAAGGAAAGAAGGATTTCACTTGGAGCCAAAGATCATTATTACACTGTAATTTTCCTTTTGTTCAAGTGTTCACTCCCTGTCCAAAAACTTGGTTTCCTAGCCAAACATCCGGGGAGCATCCCTTCCTAAAAATAAATCTTTGAAAAATGAGACAAGGCCATTAAAAAACTCATAAAAACAATGGGAGGCCTTGTTCCTCCACAAGGCCTGGTACCAGAATGTTACTAGGTCGAATTCATAGTTTATCTTCTTGGACAAAGACAGTTTTGGAAACAAACAACAATGTGCTATCGCGAAAATCAAGTAGGATGACATATAAAATTTATTCTCTTCTTTGAATCGTGACAATTGGGAACAAATTTCAATGGAAATTAGCGTCCCCCTATCAAAAATGGATTGTTCCTTGACTGTGAAATACAAAATATAAATAAATATGCGGGAAATGCTTGTTGTGGATTGTTGTCTCGTTATTCTTGTAAAAAACCAAGCAATTTCCCAGAATGGATTTCTAAAGGAACTGACCTGCAACTTTGTGATATCTTCAGGAATTGTTGTCAAGTCTTCAAGGAACTCGGGTAAGAGGTCCAACCCGTTCTCATGTTTTTCTAGGAACTTCTTGTAGTCTTGTCCTCTGAAGGTCAATGTTGGCTCCGACAATCTTAACATCTTGTGGAAGACCTAAGGTGACAAAGAAACAAGAGAATGGTCATGCAATGGAATAATTATTTGGCTTGAAATATATTTTTCGATGCACCAAGAGACGACCTCCTTACAGTAAAAAACATCAGGGACACAACTTGCACGAGCAATTCTAGAGGTCCAAATCATTTCATTATGGGCGTAAGGAGATGAATAGTAAGAGTATGCCCTGGACCAATGGAATTTCTAGTCCTCACATCCAAAGATATTGACTGTATCTCCACAGAACTGTTGTCGAGCTGCTTCCATAAGTTTACGAGAATGTTCGTTTTCTCCAGATGATGTTTGAAATGAAGAGTTGGAAGGGATAATATAACCCTCCGCAAATCTTGGTCCAATGCATGTGAATGGGAGATTTCCTCGATCCTTTCGCTCATTAATGACAATCTTGACGGTTATTGCATGATGCGTTGTTAGCATTAAATACTAGTAATTGCATACCTAGAAGTGCGAAGATGGCGGGTACGACGAAGAGCAATTAAGGATTGAATATTTGGTGAAGGCGCCAACACGATGACCCGTGAAAGACATTCCATGTTGTTTGATATGAACAATCATAAGGGATGAAATAACTCTTCGCAGATATTGGTTTAATATGTATTAATGGGAGATCTCCTTGACCGTTTCGCTCATTAATGACAATGTTGACGGTTTATGCATGATGAGTTGTTAGAATCAAAGGTTACTAATTTCATATCTAGAAAGAAGTATGAAGGTCGCAGTGACGGGAACGACCAATTAAGGAGTGGATAATTATTGAAAGCGATCGATTGGGCTTAAAAATAGGGTTACAAGGTACAACCATTAGAGGTGAGGGCCCGAGGGTCAAATTGTATGTCTCAGAATTTTTTGAGTGAAAAATGCTTAACATGAAAGAGGGAATGATGGGACAGTCCAGAGGTCAATTTGTATATCGCAGAACTCCGAGTATTGTTTGTAGGCCACAAAATAATGGAAGTGCAATCGTGAGCCTGTGTATCCTGGAACCCACAATCAAAAAAGTGGCTTAAGTATGGAATAAGGAAATGGTAGGCCAGACTCATTTTCGCTAATATATTGAAATTTGTAATAGATATTCCATTACCTGGCAAGATCTTTTCTACATGTTTCTGGGCAAATTCTTTAGCAATAGTCAATGTGATTGTCGCGTCGAGCCTTTTGATTTTTAATGAGGGTCTGTACGATTTTTGCATGATGAACTATTAGCATTAAGCCTTGGTCGTTGCATACTTTGAAAGAAGTGCGAAGGTGGCAGGCACAATAAACAAGGACTAAGAATTGGAGATTGCGTGAACCCGCCAACCCAAGGATTCGCGAAAGAGATTCCATGAAATGGGCAAGTATGGAAAGCGGTCGGACGTGCTTCAAACTAGGGTGAGAATGGTTCCCCAGGAGACGTGACTTCCCGAGGGTCAAATTGTATGTCTCGAAACTTTTGAGTGCAAAATGTGTAACATGAAAGACGAGATGATGGGGGAGTCTGACGATCAATTTGTATATCGCATAAGTGTGGAAGATCTCCTCGAGCCTTTCGCTCACTAATGGCAATGTTTAAGGTTCCTACATGGCGAAGTGTTAACATTAAATCTTACTAATTTCATATCCAGAAAGAAGTACGAAGGTGGTGGGGACAAGGAAAAACAATTAAGGAATGGCTAATTATCGAAAGCGATCAGACGGGCTTAAAAATAGGGTTACAATATACAATCAATAGAGGCGAGGGCCCGAGGGTCAAATTGTATGTCTTAGAAGTGTTGACCGCAGAACACATAACACGAAAGAAGGCATGATTGTGCATTCCTGCAGACAAATTTTATATTGCGAAACTCCGGGTACTATTTTCTAGTCACAGAACATTGGAAACACAATCTTGAGCCCGCCAATCCGGGAACTTGCAATCGAAAAAGTGTCTAAGTATGGAACAGTGGTTGCAGCATGTGAAACCATGGAAATGTACCATGTCATGAACATACAACCAACTTGTGGCTAAGTATTGAAAGGAACAACGAATGGTCTCCCTCATGACGGGGCATTCTAGCGGACAAATTGTATATCGCGGAACTCCGGGTACTGTTTGCAAGTCACACAAGATTCAAAACACAATTTTGATCCCGTCAGTCCAGAAACCCACAATCGAAAAAGTGTCTAAGTATGGAATAGGGAAACGATAGCCCGAACTTGTTTTCGCTAATATATTGAAATTTGTGATAGCTTTCCCATTACCTGGCAAGATCTTTTCTGCATGTTTCTGGACAAGTTGTGTAGGGATAGTCAGTGTGACTGTCTCCTCGAGAGTTTTTCTTATTAATTATGATCTTTATGGTTGTTGCATGATGAAATCTTAGCATTAAACCTTTGTTGTTGCATATTTTGAAAGAAGTACGGAGGTGGCCGACAAAGGAAATAATGAATAAGAGTTGGAGATTCCGTGAACCCGCCAACCTGAGGATCCAAAATAGGGTGACAAGATTTTCCCAGAGCACGTGTGTCCCCGACGGTCAAATTGTATTGCTCGAAACATTTCAATGCATAATGTGTAACACAGAAGAGGGGACAATGTGGGAGTCCGACAGTCAATTTGTATATCGCGGAGGTCTGGGTGTTGTTTGTAGGTCACAGAACAATGGAAGTGCAATCTAGAGGCCAAAATAATTAATGTGCATTGGGAAGGGCGCGAATGTGGCGGGGATGGAAGGGAGCCATAAATGGTTTGAAAATTTTTATGAACCCGAGTAAAGTGAAGCATGCGAGTTGGAAGAGCCCGGGGTGGAATTGTAGATCAAAGAATTTTTGGGTGCAAGATGTATATCACGGAACAGGTGGAAAATTTTGGCTAAGTATGGAAAAGAACGACGGTCGTTCTGAGTACTATAAATGGTGTTTTAATGTGTGTTAATGGGAGATCGCCTCAAGGTTTTTTTCTTGTTAATGCCAATTGTTTCTTACCAGTGTGTTCAATTGTCACTAGTAAAACCATAATTAATGTGCATTGAGAAGGGCACAAAGGTATTGGGGATGGAAGGCAACGATAGATGCTTTGAAAATTTTGTGAACCTGGGTAGAGTGAAGCTTGCGAGTTCGAGGAGTCTGGTATGGAATTTTAGATCACGGAAGTTTTTAGTGCAAGATGTATATCACGGAACAAGCAACATCAAAGTTCGATAACGCTAACCCTGGAAAATGCAACCATAAAATTGGCTAAGTATGGAAAGGAACGAAGGACGGTTGGAATCGTCATGTGAGGATATAGATGGAGATGAATATCTGTCAGTCCACCAACCCGGGAACCTGCGATCATAGAAAGACGACTAAGTATATAACCGGAAAGGGATAATAGACGGGAAGAAGAAAAGGGAAAAATGGGTAAGTGTCTCACAAAACAACATCTATTGTTCGTTTATTAATGCTAATATTTTCGAACCCCTGGTGAGTTCTCACTAGTAAAAGCATAAATTGCAGATCACAAATCTTTTTGGGTGTAAGATGTATATGAAAGAATAGGGGGCATAAGTGTTTGATAGCGCTAACCCGGGACCCAGTGGTTAGACAATTGGTTAAGTTTTGAAAGGGGTCGCGATCGGTCAGGCTCATGATGTAAAAATATAGATGAAGATGAGAATTTTCCAATTCGCCAACCCGGGAAGCCGTGATCATAGAAATGCGACTAAACATAGAACCACAAAGGTATAATAGAGGGGAAGAAGACAAGGGAAAAATGGGTAATTATAGAGAAGGGGAAACAAAGGGAGAAACAAGCATTTAGTCTCAACTATGTAATATACTTGGGGGTCGACAAAGACAGCTTCAAGTTTAAAGAGAATTTGTTTATATTTATTCCAATAGTATTCATATCAATATATCTTAATAGATTATTTGTGGTCCAAATGTAAAGCATCTTCCAATTTGCAGGGTGTTTTTTGATTCACAAATTTTGTTGAAACCCATAAGAAATAGAAAGAAAGAAAATAATAATAATATATATATATATATATATATATATATATATATATATATATATGCAAGGATATTATCAAATAGAAGAAGTTGTAATATATGCACAATATTGAATAGGAACATGATGTCAACACTGTTAGGATATTTAGACACTTAGGATTTAGTTAAGATCTACTTGGTCTAATATTGTGTTAGGTAAAAGTGTGTTTCTTTAGTATGCATTAGTATGCATTTGTAGTTAGGAAATCTGACGGTCACGATATGTTCCCGACATAGAGTGATCTGATGGTTCATACTCTCCTCGATCTTAATGGCCATTGATCCATGGCTTGACACCCGATTGGTCCATGATCTCTATTTAAAGAGCATGGAGGGTCATTTGTCGATGATCGATTGTGAGAAACTCTCTTGTAAAATCTCTCTGTAATCTTTTTTTTTTGCATTAATAAACTACTCCAAGTGGCCGCGTTGGCTAGGGCTGTGGATGTTTCCCCGTAGGGGTTTTACCACGTGAAAACATCGGTGTGTTGATCTTTGATCTGGTTAGGTGAGTGGTTACTGAAGGTGTTCGTCCTCTGTTGGAATACATGTGTTGTCGGTTTGTATTTTTTTATTTCCGGGCTGCTACTCTTTTAGATCTGCGTATGCTCTTTGCCCCGCACCTTGTGTGATCTCGGAAAAACAGAAACAGATAGGAAAAGGTGCATCTTCCGGGTAAGCTAACCAAGATCTAACCCTTGTTGTCATCAAGAAGCGAAATTTTTTTCTTGTGTGAAAAGAGTTTTTTTGGAGCATGCTCTCCAAGGTCGTCTTCAACAACAACAACAATAATCCTCCTTCTGAACATTACAATATGTTTTGCTAGACCATTTGGTTAAAACTTGCCTTATTAAGTAAGAGGTCTTGAGTTCAAGTCTCTCTTTTGTTACTTTTTTTGAAAAAGTTCATGCTAAAAAATTATAAAGTGCATTTCACTTCAAGTATAAAAGTGAATCACTATAAGTAGCTTTACATTTTATTTTAGAGTTATTTATTTTGCATGCAACTTTTCTGTTATAAGGTAACCTCATTGTAAAAGTGATCCCCACTTCTCTTTATAAAAGTGGGTCACTTCATAAAGTAGCTTACACTATCGCGTGGTTATTTGGTTACCGTTTATGCCTTTTTTTAAAAGGGCATAACTCACACATCGGAAGTCTGTTTTCAGTGTCGTTTTTTTTAAAACTGCATAACTTTTCGAGATCTTTCCATCCAAATCATTAGTTTCAGTTTTTAAATCTGCATTATCTGCATATTTAATATGGCTTCCACAAGTGTTGTCATGCTTACCATCAACAACTACTTCCAATGGAAATCCCATTTGGAAGATTTATTAAGAAGTAAAGGCCTGTACCGGATTACCATGGGAAAGGAAACATCCCCCACTGATGATGATAATAAAGCCAAATGGGATAATACGAATGATGAAGCACGTGGACTAATTGGAATGTCCATCTCTCTTGATCTAAGGTACCACCTTCAAGGAATTGATGACCCCGAAGAAGCTTGGGACAAGATTGAATCTATGTTTGGTAAACTCAATATTATTTGATCACAACAGTTAGAAAATCAAATACTGACCTTGAGTCCAAGTGATTTTTCTTGCCTTGGAGACTATCTATCTAAGTTTAAAACACTCAGACTTTTATGTGAAGAATGTAAGATAGTAATGAAGGAAGAGCGTTGCATATATCTTATTCTTTTTAAGCTAGGTAGTGCATATTCTGTGTTTGTATCTACCTTTTATGCCATGAAAGAAGTTGTAGGGAAAGCTTATGTACAACCCACTCTTGAGTCCTTTTGTACTTCTTTGATTAGAGAGGAAGATAAGCTTGTACAACTTGGAGTGATCAACACTGCAGGTACCTCAAACAAAGCCTTAGTTGCCCAGTAGAAAGATAAAC
>ML793928.1:118531-138421 GCA_009831015.1 Picea engelmannii
GGAATCTTGTTAGCCAACAAAAGCTGAGACAAAAAAAAATTCAAGTATGTTGTGACTAGTATTCTCCCTATATTCGATCATTTGTTTGGTTGAAAGGCATGCTTGAAGATTTGTATGTTGAATTTCTTTGTTTTATTGTTGTAAATTGGAAGGGACATTCAACTCACCTACAAAATGCTCCTCTGTTGAGGTATATAGATTCTTCCAACAACACAGATTTGGCAAGTGTATCAAATGCTACAGATCACGCCAGAATATATCTTTCGTCATAGGGGTGGAAGACATCATGGCTCACAAAATGGTCTGGAATATTCAGAAGTGACACCAAATATTACACCATGCTCGAATATACTCAGAAGGAAATTATAAATTTGGATCCTCACGAAGGTGAGAAACTGTATGTGTGTTTGAATCAACGTTCTAAAATTACAGAACCTTTTATGACAAAGTTGTAACAAACTTGACATACAACCAACTTCTATCTCAAAGATTGTTGAGTGACCTCTAGATGTAGTAATAGACTCGACATGCAATCAAATTTTGATTAGTATTGGTACTAATTTAAAGTGTAACAAGTCGTGACCCCAAGCTCCAGGTAGCTTCAACTTCAAGCGTCCACACTGGCGGTGAATCCAGGCTCTATATAGCTTCAACTTCATACATCGACACTGGATTTATTTCTTATTGGGGTGGGTCATTGAAGCAATGCTCCGTGATGTCGTGCTCTTGAGAGTGTTGGTCGGGGACTAGACACTCTTCTCACAAGAGCCTTTTCCCTGTTGTCTATACAATTCAGTTGTGCTTTGCAATATCTCAATGTTGACATCGTCAAGAGCAGGAGTGTTGTCGTCACTGTCTTTGTTTTTGGTCAGGCATGTATGGATAAAAAAGATGCTAAATCCAGATGCTAATAAATGTTTTCTAAAAATGCCATTAGGGTCGAACCCTCTTAGCCTTTCAACATAGTTTAGGTTCAAGTTGTATATCACAGAAATCCAGGTACTGTTTGCAGGGCACAGAACAATGGAAGTGAAATCGTGAGCCCGTGTGTCCGGGAACCTGCAATAAAAAAAGTGGCTTAAGTATGGAATAGGGAAACTCTAGGCTGGACTTGTTTTCACTAATATATTTAATTTGTAATAGATATCTCATTACCTGGCAAGAACTTTTCTGCATGTTTCTGGGCAAGTTCTTTAGCGATAGTCAATGTGACTGTCTCATCGAGCCTTTTGATTTTTAACGAGGGTATGTACGGTTGTTGCATGATGAACTGTTAGCATTAAACCTTGTTCATTGCATAATTTGAAATAAGTGCGAAGGTGGTGGGCACAATAAACAATGACTAAGAATTGGAGATTTCGTGAACCCGCCAACCCAAGGAATCGCGAAAGAGATTCCATGAAATGGGCAAGTATGGAAAGCGGTCGGACGTGATTCAAACTAGGGTGAGAATGGTTCCCCAGGAGACGTGACTTCCCGATGGTCAAATTGTATGTCTGGGAACTTTTGAGTGCAAAATGTATAACACGAAAGATGAGATGATGTGGGACTCTGAAGATCAATTTGTATATCACAGAAGTGTGGGAGATCTCCTCGAGCCTTTCGCTCATTAATGGCAATGTTTAAGGCTCCTACATGGAAAAGTGTTAGCATTAAATATTACTAATTGCATATCCAGAAATAAGTATGAAGGTGGCGGGGACAAAGCTCAACAATTAAGGAATGGCTAATTATCGAAAGCATTTGGATGAGCTTCAAAATAGGGTTACAATATAAAACCAGTAGAGGCGAGGGCTTGAGGGTCAAATTGTATGTCTTAGAAGTGTTGACCGTAGAACGCGTAAAACGGAAGAAGGCATGATGGTGCATTCTTGCGGACAAATTGTATATCGCGGAACTTCGGGTACTATTTTCTAGTCACGGAACATTGGAAACACAATCTTGAGCCCGCCAATCCGGGAACCTACAATTGAAAAAGTGTCTAAGTATGGAACAATGGTTGCAACATGTGAAACCATGGAAATGTACCATGTCATGACAACCAACTTGTGGCTAAGTATTGAAAGGAACGACGAACGGTCTGCCTCATGATGGGGTATTCCAGCGGACAAATTGCATATCCCGGAACTCTAGGTACTGTTTGCAAGTCACACAAGATTCAAAACACAATTTTGAGCTCGTCAGTTCGGGAACCCGCAATCGAAAAAGTGTCTTAAGTATGGAATAGGGAAACGATAGCCTGAACTTGTTTTCGCTAATATATTGAAATTTGTGATATCTTTCCCATTACCCGGCAATATCTTTTCTGCATGTTTTTGGACAAGTTGTGTAGGGATAGTCAGTGTGACTGTCTCCTCGAGGGTTTTGCTTATTAATGATGATCTTTATGGTTGTTGCATGATGAAATCTTAGCATTAAACCTTTGTTGTTGCATATTTGGAAAGAAGTATGGAGGTGGCTGACACAGGAAACAATGACTAGGAGTTGGAGATTTCGTGAACCCACCAACCCGAGGATCCAAAATAGGGTGACAAGATTTCCCCAGATCACGTGTGTCCCCAACGATCAAATTGTATTGCTCAAAACATTTGAATGAATAATGTGTAACATAGAAGAGGGGACGATGTGGGAGTTCAGAAGTCAATTTGTATATCACAGAGGTCTGGGTGTTGTTTGTAGGTCACAGAGCAATGGAAGTGCAATCTAGAGGCCAGAATAATTAATGTGCATTGGGAAGGGCATGAATGTTGTCAGGATGGAAGGGAACCATAAATGGTTTGAAACTTTTTATGAACCCGGGTAAAGTGAAGCTTACGAGTTGGAAGAGCCCGTGGTGGAATTGTAGATCACAGAATTTTTGGGTGCAAGATGTATATCATGGAACAAGTGGAAAAACTTGGCTAAGTATGGAAAAGAACAACGGTCATTTCGAGTACTATAAATGGTGTTTTAATGTGTGTTAATGGGAGATATCCTCAAGTTTTTTTTCTTGTTAATGCCATTTATTTCGTACTAGTGTGTTCAATTGTCACTAGTAAAACCATAATTAATGTGCATTGGGAAGGGAACGAAGATATTGGGGATGGAAGGCAGCAATGGATGCTTTGAAAATTTTGTGAACCTGGGTAGAGTGAAGCTTGCGAGTTCGAGGAGTCTGGGATGGAATTTTAGATCATGGAAGTTTTGAGTGAAAGATGCATATCATGGAACAAGCAACATCAGAGTTCAATACTGCCAACCCTGAAAAATGTGACAATAAAATTGGCTAAGTATGGAAAGGAACAATGGTCGGTAGGACTCATCATGTGAGGATATAGATGGAGATGAATATATGTCAGTCCGCCAACCCAGGAACCGACGATCATAGAAAGGCGACTAAGTTTATAACCAGAAAGGGATAATAGATGAGAAGAAGAAAAGGGAAAAATGGGTAAGTATCTCACAAAACAACATCTATTGTTCGTTTATTAATGCCAATATTTTCGAACCCCTGGTGATTTCTCACTAGTAAAAGCATAAATTGCAGATCACAAATTTTTTTGGGTGCAAGATGTATATGAAAGAATAGGGGGCATAAGAGTTCGATAGCGCTAACCCGGGACCCGATGGTCAGATAATTGGCTAATTATTGAAAGGAGTCGCGGTCGGTCGGTCTCATGATGTGAAGATATAGATGAAGATGAGAATTTTCCAATTCGCCAACCCGGGAAGCCGTGATCATAGAAATGCAAACAAATATAAAACCACAAAGGTATCATAGAGGGGAAAAAGACAAGGGAAAAACAGGTAAGTATAGAGAAGGGGAAACAAAGGTAGAAACGAGCATTTAGTCTCAACTATGTAATATACTTGGGGGTTGACAAAGACAGCTTCAAGTTTAAAGAGAATTTGTTTATATTTATTCCAATAGTATTCATATCAATATATCTTAATAGATTATTTGTGGTCCAAATGTAAAGCATCTTCCAATTTGCAGGGTGTTTTTTGATTCACAAATATATATATAAGGATATTATCAAATAGAAGAAGTTGTAATATATGCACAATATTGAACAGGAACATGATGTCAACACCTGAGTTGCCTTATTGAAATAGAGTCATTAATTCATTCTATTTATGGGACCCCGAAGAATGAAAGAAGGACATGTCCACCCATTTATTTCTTAAGTATAGGGTGGACACTGAATAACTATGTCCTATCACAAATTATTCTTTCATGTAAAATGTAAGGAGAAAATAGAGTAGCTTTTATTTAAATCGAAGTGCTAGGTAGCAGAAAAAAAGAAGAAGCTTTTCATGCATATTTAACCACGGATAAAAGAGAGTCTTAAATTCTTGTAGAAAGAGGTTGAATTCATCTATCAGTAGTTGTAAAGGAAAATGACTCAATTTAAAAAAAAATACAAAATAAAATAAAAAACAATACCAGACATTGGAAAACACCATACAGAAACCTCAAATATTCTATATTCAAATAAACTGGGTTACAAAATACAGCTGAGATTATTTCCAAAAATAGTTGTCTTGAAATAGTTCAGCAGATATTCTATGAAATTTAAATGTGTTTTCCATAATGACTGCAATTGGGGCTCCCACGGACAAAAAAAACAAATATGTACAAGAATCAAGTCTGTAGACAGTCTTTCATAGATTTCAACTTGATCATCAAATGCTTGCTTGGTTAAAAACAACGACTTGGAATTCAATTTCGGGTCTTGGACTTCATTTGTGTTGCCAGCTAGATCTATCCCAGCTTCTTGAATAGTTTGTCTCTTCTAGATATGGCCTACCTACATTAGCTTTTTAATCAACATTCCATATTTTGCTAAGTGTTAATTTCCCTCTATTGTCGAAAACTTGGGGTTTAAGGTGCCTTCCTTGTAATGTTCCTGGTCATCGACATCTGATACACCTTAGAGATGTGATTCAGACCCAATTCAAAGATGAGGGAGTGGTTTTATGTGATGTCAACTTGGGGGGCGGGGGTAATCTTGTTAGCCAAAAAAAATTGAGACAAAAAACAATTCAAGTATGTTGTGACTGGTATTCTCCCTATATTTGATCATCTCTTTGGTTGAAAGGCATGCCTGAAGATTTGTATGTTGAATTTCTTTGTTTTATTGTTGTAAATTGGAAAGGACGTTCAACTCACCTGCAAAATGTTCCTCTGTTGAAGTATATAGCTTCTTCCAACAACACATATTTGGCAAGTGTATCAAATGCTCTAGATCACACCAGAATATATCTTTCATCGTAGGGGTGGAAGACATCATGGCTCACAAAATGGTCTGGAATACTCAGAAGTGACGCCAAATATTACACCATGCTCGAATACACACAGAAGGAAATTATAAATTTGGATCCTCACGAAGGTGAGAAACTGTATGCGTGTTTGAATCAACATTCTAAAATTACAGAACCTTTTATGACAAAGTTGCAACAAACTTGACAGACAACCAACTTCTATCTCAAAGATTGTTGAGCGACCTCTGGATGTAGTAATAAACTCGATATACAATCAACTTTCGATCAGTATTGGTACTAATTTAAAGTGTAAAAAGTCGTGACCCTAGGCTCCAAGTAGCTTCAACTTCAAGCATCCACACTGGCGGTGAATCCAGGCTCCAGATAGCTTCAGCTTCAGACATCGACACTGGCGATGGCAATGGGAACAATGCCATTGACTGCAGGGCGGTAATGCGGTGAACAAGAATGCCTATCATTGTTAAAGCACTTAGACTACAGGATTTTCTACCGGGAAAGATAATTGAATTTAGTGTTGCTTTGTCACGACAATTACAATGTTGTGGTGAGTCCAGAAATCTGTGGAGGTTGGGTGTCCTGTGCGTTGATGACCTCAACACTAGGTACGTTTCAAAAATCTATTATCTGACATTGTTGTGTTAATGCAATTGCCATAGTCGACTACGAATCGATTTCATTGGCACAAGCAATATTAATTGTGTGATTAATTAACATCCTTGAAGAATGTGAATCCCAAACAACGCCTGAAACGTTTCGAACAACCATGTGTTAAAAAGATACATAGTTTTATATTTTAAGAAATAAGAAATTGTATTTTCTATGTCTAACATTAGGTTGCACACATAAACCTTTTTAAGTTAACCAAAATTAATATATAGTCAACTCAGATCTCCGAAAGTGATCAAATCCCCTAGAGCTAGTTTATTTCCATCATGTCGGTTGGGATAGAAGGATCCACCACCATGACAAAGAAAGAATGTAGAAATAAAAGTACTTGTGAAAACACAAGGTGGTGATGGAAGCACTCTATGACCAGGAAGGCACTCTATCCTTATCAATCTGTGATCCTGATGAACAACTCGAGAGGTGCTTGCCGAGAGGCCAAGGTGATTTATTTGATCCAGACAAGGCAATACTTCAAGCATCGAACAATTTCTGTTTTTTTTTCAAATATCGGATCTACTGCAACAAATGAAATGCATTCTCCTTATTCAAAGCAAGGGAAACAACATGAATATTGATACTCGGTGGAAACAACCATGGAATATCCTACTACATCAAGGTCTCTTCTAAAGAAAGAAAAAAAATCATTACATGTAGGTGGTAGTAAAAGGTGATCTTCAAAAACCAAATCATTACCTAAACACGTCAAACTTCTTGCAGAAGGTGGTAGTATAATGTAACATACCCACTACGGCCTAATAGATTTTTCGCCTTTTTCGCCTTTTTCTCGAGGGACAGAATCCCCGAGTTCCTAAGAGGTCCTAGCGTAGGCTAGCTCTTCCTATCAGAACCTTCACTAAACCAATCCACCGGTTCTTTCATTGAAAACCCATCGTGTACAACTCAAGCACCAAGCGTGGGCTTCACCTCCATGTGACCATCGGTTATGACCCTGGGCTAAGCCAAGAGGAGCCTTTCGCAATTCATGACTCAGTGATGCCCGAGAGTCGAGTCCTTCGACTCTTCAAACCCAGAAACCCAAAATCGTACCTTCGTTGAGATCGACGGCTGCGAATATCCCCCTGATCCGACGGTCCCGACCGTATTGGGATTTCGGTAACCGGGAGTTCGAAATGCAAGAGAGTTGAGTATTTCGACTCTTCGAACCCCGAAACTCGAAATCCGATACATGAGTTCTTGCATGAGATACGACGGTCCTCGATGATATGTATCTAACGGTCCAGATCTCTTCAGAGTTTTGTGAACCGGGAGTTCACAATGCAACGACTCCAAAAATCTTGTCACTCAAATCCCCAAATTTTGATATGGAAATTCGTGTAGGAGATCAACGAACCTCGTTGATCTGGATCTGACGGTCACTATCCCTCATGAGCTTAAGGGCGTTGAAGGACACTCAGCCTTAACCCCCTTGTTGTTCTACAAGATCCAATGTCTTACGGGGTTTTAGAGCTTTCCCCGAACTCTGACCGCTCACCATGCGTCTCCTCAGATGGACGGTCCAGATCCTCCCGGAGTTTCGTGAACCGAGATTTCATGACTTGAGAAGACGAGGGGTCTTCCCCTTTGGTCTCCCAGGTGTCAAAATGCCGAAATGATGAAACCTATTCACATTAAGCTGATTCAGAGTTTCGCATACCAGGACTTTGCGACTTGTGATGACGACGGGTCTTGCCCTTTGGTTTCTCGGGTGTTGAAACGTCGAAATGTCGAAATGTTGAAACCTATTCACACTAAGATAATTTAGAGTTTCACATACCGGGACTTCACGACTTGCGACGATGAAGGGTCTTTCCCTTTGGTTTCCCGGGTGCCGAAACGTCGAAATGCCTAAACCTATTCACACTAAGCTAATTCAGAGTTTTGCAAACCGAGACTTCACGACTTGCGACGATGAAGGGTCTTGCCCTTTGGTTTCCCGAGTGCCGAAACGTTGAAATGTCGAAATCTATTCACGTTAAGCTAATTCAGAGTTTTGTATATTGGGACTTCGCAACTTGCGACAACGAAGGGTCTTGCCCTTTGGTTTTCTGGGTGCCGAAACGCTGAAATGTCGATGAACGAGTCTGAATACTCCGGGACTTTTCAGGACGTTGCCAAGTCCACCCTCCTGCCTATGCAAAGGTTAAGGTCATTGGGCAATAGAGCTCTGACATATCTTTCAGAGGGTTCTTGGGTAACTTATCCCTAGGCTTGGTGACCTAAGTAAAAGTCTTCCTAATTCGCCAAGCTATAAATTTAGTTGTAGGGGTAAAGCAAACTCGTGGGTTTACTATCATGGTAGTCCTTTCGAGGGACTCACTCCGACTCTGGAGTGCAAGGAAACTTCCCAAGAGAAGTGCCTTCAGGAAATTAAACTAGGGCATAGCACCAGCCAAGTAGATAGGACAATTCTTAAGGGAACAGACTCATATTCCGAACCCACTCATTCTATACATAGACCGATTATGGTCATATAAGTATAAGCATGTATCCCTTGTCTCCAAATCAAAACATAGGAAAACACTTCCATAAAGAAACCATTTATGAGAATATAAACATGATCATGCATTCAATTAAAAAACACAAGACATAACACTTATCAGAAAACACCACGTGTGACACGACTACTGAGAGGGGTGCTCATTTCCACCCAACCGTAGGCTTAGTGACTCCAAACGGATTTACCACTAGCCACCCCTGAGCTAGACCACAATGCTTGAGGTTCAATTTTCTACTTCCATATCAACAGAAGTCAAGGACGAAGGTTACTCTCCTTCTCCTCTGTTCAGAACTCTCTGTGTTTCCACAGTTTCTCCAGTTCTTCCCCGCAATCCCTGTCGCACGCGTTCTCTCTTTTTTTTCTTACCACACTTCCTCTCTTGCCTTTTCTCTGCAAGCTTGCGTGTGGCGCGAATTTCCCCGTCCGCGGTCAGGTCTGGGAGCTATTACAAATGGGCGGTTCACCCCCATCCCCTCATTAACTCTTGAGGAGCCTCCCCACCTACCAATCTGACGGTAAATCCATTCCGGGGTCAGAGAGTTGCTTTGGTCTTTGAGCAAGTAAAACTAATACGGTACTGGCTCGGTGGAAGTTAACACAACCATTCCAGGTCCCTTCCACCACCTCTCATTAGCCATCGTGGTATTTTTTAGCACATCCTCCTCCCAGCAGCCATGCAACACATATTCATAACATACTTCACATTCATCGACCTTTTATAAAAAGGTTCGTCAAATCAAACATTCATGTCTTTGAGTTTGCCATTGTTCTTGGCCAATATAGTTATTTTTACAGATTGGGGGAAACAGGGTGTTACAATTCCCTCCCCCTTAAAGGAACATCGTCCTCGATGTTCTATCTATCAATATGACATGTATGTACAGAAGTAAACAAAATCAGATATACATGTTTCATGGCATCTTCCATTTCCCAGGTAGCCTCATCTGGGCCAAAATGTTTCCACTGCACCTTGACCTGTGCAATTGTTCGGTTCCTGAGTGGGGTTTCCTTTATATCCAGTATTCATTGAGGTTCTGGTAGGAATTATCCCTCCAGTTCCACCTGGATCATAGACCAGTCGATTATATGATTAGAATCATGTACATATTTCTTCAATAATGAAACATGGAAAACATTATGTGCTTTTATTATGGGAAGAAGTGCTAGCCTCTAGGCTACAGGTCCCACTCTATCTAGAACTTCAAAGGGTCCACAATACCAAGGTGCCAACTTGGCACAAGCTCCCATCCTTAGGGAACTCTTCCTGGGCCTAACTTTGAGATATACGTGGTCTCCCGTCTTGAATTCTCTTGGAGTTCTCTTTCGGTCGGTGTAACTTTTATGTCTGTTCCGAGGGACCTTCAGATTCTGTTTTATCTGAATCACTTGTTGTTCCATTTCTTTTAGCCTGTCAGACCAATATTAATTTTGTTTACGGGATTACTCCAACTGACTAGAGTGTTTCACGGTCTACCATAGAGGACTTCGAAAGGACTCATCTTCAAGGATTCTTGGTAGCCATTGTTGTAGGCGAATTCCACCAGTGGCAGGTAATCTTCCCACTTCTTCGGTTGATGCATTACATGCATTCTTAGCATGTCTTCCAATATTTGGTTCACTCTTTTCGTCTATCCATCGGTTTGAGGATGATAGGCTGTGCTAAATAGTAATTTGGACTCCAGACCAACCATCAAGGATTTCCAAAAGTTGGAAGTAAATTTCGTGTCTTTGTCAGACACAATCTCTTTAGGCATACCATGTAGTCTGAATATCTCCTTCATGAATATGTTGGCGATATCTATTGCCTTGCAAGTCAATTTGACGAGAATAAAATGGGTGGAATTGCTCAATTTATCCACCACTACCATGATGGTGTCATTCTGTTTGGTCGATGTTGGTAATCTGGTGATGAAGTCCATGGAAATGGTTTCCCACTTCCATTCCAGGATTGGTAGAGGTTGTAATAATCCTTCTAGGTGCCAGTGTTCTGCTTTAACCTGTTGGCATTCTAGGCACTTAGCTAAATAGTTAGCTATGTCTTTCTTTAACCCAATCCAATAGAATTGTTTCCTAGTGGCTGTGATCATCTTTTGATATCCCGGGTGACCAGTATATGGTCTTTTATGTAGTTCATCCATTATGAACCTCTTCAAGTCGTCACAATCTGGAATATACAATCTGTTTCTGTAAGTTAGCAGACCTCCATCTATCATCTGATAGCCTTCATACTTTATTCCTGTGGGTTCTTGCTCCAAGTACGAGGTCATGGTCTGAAAGAATGTGTCTGTTTCTTGTGCATTCCTGACTCTTTCTTTGACATTCGTCTCGCAAGTGCTCACCACTGCCGGGTGAATTGTTTTCATACTTCTGCTAAGGGCATCAACCACCTTATTTTCCTTTCCTTTAACATGTTTGATTTCAAAATCAAACTCACTAAGGAGGGCCATCCACCTAGCTTGTCTGGCATTGAGCTTTGGTTGGTCAAACAAATATCGCAATCCACAGTGGTCTGTCATAAGTACAAATTTCCTTCCCAGGAGGTAATGTCTCCACATTTTTAAGGCTTGCATTATGGCGGCCAACTCTAGATCATGGGTCACATAGTTGACTTCGTGCTCATTCAATTTTTAGGATTCATAGCAGACTACACTTCCTCCTTGCATAAGGAATCCTCTGAGCCCTTCCTTATAGGCATATGTGCACACGAGGAAGTCGTTTTCGAGATCAATGATCTTCAGCATGGGTGCATGGGCCAAAAGGTGTTTCAGGGATTGAAATCTTTCGTCACATTCTTGTGTCCATGTGAATTTAGTTCCCTTCTTCTGGAGGGTAGTGATTGGACAACCAATCTTGGAGAATCCTTTTATAAATATCCTATAGTATCTTGCTAAGCCCATAAAGGATCCGATATCCGAAATGTCCTTTGGGGTAGGCCATTCCATGATAGACCTGATCTTGTCAGGATCTATTGCTACTCCCTCTTCAGATATGACATGGCCCAAGTAATGTATTTGCATTTGGAAAAAGTCGCACTTGCTAAATTTGGCATAGAGTTGATGTTCTCTTAGTACTTGAAGCACAAGTCTAAGATGCTCCTCATGTTCCTCTCTATTCTTGGAGTAAATTAATATATCGTCAATAAAAACCAGTACAAATTTGTCTAGCAATTTGCTGAGAACATTGTTCATCAAGCACATAAAAGTGGCAAGGGAATTGGTCAATCCAAATGGTACTACCACAAACTCATAGTGACCATATCTCGTCCTGAAGGCAGTTTTGTGGATGTCTTCACCCTTGATTCAGACTTGATGGTATCCAGATCTCAAGTCAATCTTTGAGAAGATGGAAGCACCTCCCAATTGATCGAACGGGTCATCGATCCTGGGTAAGGGGTACTTGTTCTTTATGGTTACCTTATTGAGTTGTCTATAATTTATGCACAGTCGAAGGGTACCATCTTTCGTTTTCACGAATAGGACTAGTGCTCCCCATGGAGACACGTTGGGATGGATATAGCCTATGTCCATCATTTCTTTTAGTTGTAATTTAAACTCAACTAGCTCAGGTGTGCTCATCCTGTAGGGTGTCCTAGACACTGGCACTGCTCCCGGTGCAAGTTCTATCGATAAGTCAATGTCCCTTCTCAGAGGTAAACCCGATACCTCTTATAGAAATACATCTCTATATTCTCTTAGTGTGGGGTGGTCTTTGAGGATTGGTTTGTCATATTCAACTAATTCCAACACCTGTATTGCATATAGTGGACATCCCTTTCTACAATACTTTCTCATTTCAAGGGTTGATATTCGTCTCACTGAGACAGGTTTTTGGATCCCTTGAAGGGTTATCCTTCTTCCTTCTTCACTTACACATTCTAAGGTTTTATGGTAACAATCCAGTCTAGCTTTATATGTGGCTATCCAGTCCATACCAATCAACAGGTCGTACGATCCTAGGGGTAATACGTTAAGGGTTGCTTGGGTGGGGAATTCACCCATAGTGAATTGGCAAGCTGGTATGACCTCCACTACCTTTCTTTTGGTGCCAGTGGCTAACTGTACCAACCATGGCTTGGCGTGTTTATGTGGCTATAATTTACACTTATCAACAACCTTAGGGGCTATATAACTCAAATTTGAACCGGGTTCAATTAGAATAGACACTAGATGGTTGGTGATCATACCTTCCATCTCCACCACTGAAGCTTGGTGGTTAGCTTGTTTATTATCCACGATTGCATAAATTTGTGGCATACTCCTGGCCACATCATTGACGGTGGTAGCTTCTTGAATGTTGTAAATTCTTCGACTGTTCTGTTGTCAGTGCAGGCAGTCCCTCAGTAGATGTTCTTCTCCACAATCCCAACATTTTAAGGGTTCTTTCTTCGGGTTATCAATCTTTCCTGGGGTAGATCCAAAAGGTTTATTTCCGCTCTGGGAGGGGAAATTATGCTAGTGTACACTTTGGGTTGGGAAGCTCATCCTTGATTCCTTTTTATAGTTTTAAATCTTGGGGAATTAAACCCCTTTTTTTGGAATCCCGAACTATTCTTCTGCTTCCAGCCTTCACGAGGTTTTGTCTGATGCCCAAGCTGTTCATAACAATATCTTGTCTTTTAAATAGTATCTTCTAGGGTCTTTGACTCGTCAAACTCAATCTTGTTCTGATAGTCCTTAGGTAGTCCACTGATGAATCGTTGCACCTTTGCCTTTTCTTATTTTATATAGGGTACGTACCTAAGAAATTCAAGGAATCTACTGACATATTCCTCTATGGTGCATTGCCCCAATTTGAGTTCATAGAATTCTTTAGTCTTTTTGTCGAAATACTTTTCCGACGGATACTTCTTCCTGAAGTATTTCTCAAACCGTTCCCAAGATAGGTCTTCTTCGTGAATCCCTTTTACGTTCTTAAGGTCTTCCCACCAAATGGAAGCCTTCCCATTCAGGTTGAAAGTGGCTACTCATGCCTTCAAATTTTTCGAGAAGTCATGGACTCTGAAATACTTCTTTAGTTCAAGCAGTCAGGCCTCCACTTCCTCTCCCTTCTTTATTTCACCTTCGAAAGAGGGTGGTTTGGCCTTCTTGAATTCTTTGAGATTATGATTTTTGGAATGATTTCACTTCTTCCGTTTTCTTTAGGAATAATAACTAGTTCTGCTACTAGAAGATCCATCTGAGTCGCTAGTTTCCTTTCCAAAGGAATCATCCAACGCTTGTCCCTTATCTCTGGGGTGAACCTTTCTTTAGGTGCTCCTCCCAGTGTGGCCACTTAAAGGGCCACGTTTCCATATCCCAGGTGGGCTTCGACTTCTCTTTTTCTATCGTTGGTCCGCGTGACTGGTGTCAGGTCCATGTTGCAATTGTCTTTGTATGTCGGATAAGCTCTGCAGCAAGACTGCATTAATATCTGTTTGCTTCTCTTGCTATTTTATCAACCTCTCGTTGTCGGCCTTGCAACTTTGTAGTTCGACAATGAGGCTTCTCACAGTCTCAGCTAGATCTAGAGGGGTTTCTACCGCTCTCCTTTCATCAGACTCTTTGTCTATATTGTGGGAGCCATCCCCCACTTCATGGTGCGTCACCATTCTATGCGTCTGCAGTTTCCTGTGGTTGATCGTCTACTTGTTGTGCAAGAAAAACACTTATTGTTAGTCAACATTATATTCATTCATAATCAGCGCATAATTCATATTTTTCAAATGCATACACACAATAGGAATTTTCATTCTTAACTTTGGCTTTTGATAAGGGGGGTTAGGATAGAGAGTTACTCCTTTTAAGAGTACTTCAGATGGAGTTTCTGCTCAACGCGTCCATGAGCCTAAGTAGGCCAAGTGTTGTAACCATGCTCTAATACCAATTTGTAACATACCCACTACGGCCTAATAGATTTTTCGCCTTTTTCTCCTTTTTCTCGAGGGACAGAATCCCCGAGTTCCTAAGAGGTCCTAGTGTAGGCTAGCTCTTCCTGTCGAAACCTTCACTAAACCAATCCACCAGTTCTTTCATTGAAAACCCGTCGTGTACAACTCAAGCACCAAGCACAGGCTTCACCTCCATGTGATCATCGGTTATGACCCCGGGCCAAGCCAAGAGGCGCCTTTCGCAATTCGCGACTCAACGATGCCTGAGAGTCATGTCCTTCGACTCTTCAAACCCCGAAACCCGAAATCGTACCTTCGTTGAGATCGACGGCTGTGAATCTCCCCCTGATCTGACGGTCCTGGTCGTATCGAGATTTCGGTAACCGGGAATTCGAAATGCAAGAGAGTCGAGTATTTCGACTCTTCGAGCCCCGAAACCCGAAATCCGATACGCGAGTTCTTGTACGAGATCCAACGATCCTCGATGATATGGATCCAACGGTCCAGATCTCTTCGGATTTTCATGAACTAGGAGTTCACGATGCAACGACTCAAGAACTCCTGTCACTAAAATCCCTGAATTCTGACGTGTAGGAGATCAATGAACCTCATTGATCTGGATCTGACGGTCACTATCCCTCCTGAGCTTAAGGGCGTTGAAGGACACTTAGCCTTAACCCCCTTGCTGTCCTATGAGATCTAATGGCTTACGGGGTTTCAGAGCTTTCCCCAAACTCTGACGCTCACCACGCGTCTCCTCCAATGGACGGTCCAAATCCTCCCGGAGTTTCTTGAACCGGGATTTCACGACTTGTGAAGACGAGGGGTCTTCCCCTTTGGTCTCCTGGGTGCTGAAACCTATTCACACTAAGCTGATTCGGAGTTTCACATACCAGGACTTCGCAACTTGCGACGACGAAGGGTCTTTCCCTTTGGTTTCATGGGTACCGAAACGCCGAAATGTCGAAACCTATTCACACTAAGCTAATTCGGAGTTTCGCATACTGGGACTTCGCGACTTGCGATGATGAAGGGTCTTGCCCTTTGGTTTCCCGGGTGCCGAAATGCCGAAATGCCGAAACCTATTCACACTAAGATAATTCGGAGTTTCGCATACCGGGACTTCGCGACTTGCGACGACGAAGGGTCTTGCCCTTTGGTTTCCTGGGTGTCGAAACGCCGAAATGCCGAAATCTATTCACGCTAAGCTAATTCGGAGTTTCATATACTGGGACTTCACGACTTGCGATGACGAAGGGTCTTGCCCTTTGGTTTCCCGGGTGCCTGTTATCCCCGATTTCTAGGGATAACTAGGAGACTAGACCATCCACCCAACTTCCTAGTTAGTTCTCGCCACTAGGACAAGCTCACCCTAGCCATTTGACATATATGGACATATTTATGAATGAAACTAACATTCAGTTAAAACCTCATAACTACCAATGTGATATGCCTCTGGACTTTCCTTCGATAACATCGGTTGCCAGCCAATTGCTATCTAGTGCACCTTTTATGATCCCACGTCCTAGTGGTGACCTTACTCCTTGAGAACCAAAGGATCCTCTAAGGCATGCCACTCACAACCCTTACGTAATATATTCCCATAACTATAGTGTTTTGGTCGACTTGAATTAGTCCCTTGCAACCATGTCGACTCTTTAATTTTTACAGACTCATCCTTCTCAAAGGAATTCCTTGCTATCCATCTTGGGGGTAGTCAACCTATCTGATTCTTACCTCATTAAAATTGATTTGGATAACTTTAAACCCAATATCTTGTCCCTAGTCACATTTGAAATCCCCATGAACATCAGAAACATCACCATTCATCATTTCATTATAGATGAGGGAGCATATACTTCCATAATGTCTAAGAATGTATGGATGAAACTAGGCTCCCTTGAGCTTACCCCCTCTATTATCACCTTTCGAGCATATGATGGTCATCCATTCCAACCCGAGGGATTGTATAAAAATGTCCTCATTGAGCTTGCGGTAAAACTTGTCTCAATAGACATCGAGGTCATTGATGCACCCTTGGACTACAACATTATCTTAGGGAGAATTTACATGTATGCCACAGAGGTCGTTGCCTCTTCTATGTTTCGCACCATGATATTCCCTCATAATGGAAGGGTCATCAAAATTTACCAACTTACACATTGCAATCCATGGCCCATGGAGAATTTAGATAACATCCTTCCCCTCATTGGGGCCCACCAAGAGTTCCCTTCATTCATCGACATGGGTCCTGGGATATTCAAAGACTTCTCATTCCTTGGCACTTATCAAGGTGATCCACCTTCAATTTCACCTCCTAATTCTACTCAATTGTGCACCTTCACCTCTATCACACAAAAATCCTCTGAATCCTCCTATGCCACTGCACCATCACCTATGAATGATCAACCTCGTGTGGAACATGCCATACCTCACCCTCTCACTTAGATTCCATTATTCTACCCACCACTAGACATCACAACATATCAAGTGGCTACCACACTCACGCTCCCCAAGATGGTTTTGGGGATACCCATATGGTATCTAGAACCTCCATCTAAGGTACCTATACCTACACCCCCGCCTGAAATGGTGGTGCAACTAATGCAAACCACTGCAAACCCTGTCACCCCAACACCGACATAACCTAGCCGCCTAGCTGGTGGCAAGTGTTATATTTTTGTGGTTAAGAAGAAGAAAGCAGGGGGGAAATGCTCCAACTACACCTTGAGTACCTCCTCCTTGTTCCTTTATGATTCCCCAAGGCATCCTATGAAATCATGTCCCACACTTCCTAGACTCATAAACCTTATCCACCCATGTCAGGAAACACCATTTCTACCCACACCTTCCACCGACGGTACCCCTTTAGGACCTATAAAGGAAACTTCCATTTTGTGTAATAATACATTGTGTACTTATCACCTTTGCACCATATGCTCAACATATGGAAATTATATCCACCACTGTCCTAAACTAACACATTTTTAGGCCATGTTAGTTGTTGTCCGTTAAATGATTTTCCCAACCACTTCCAACCAACAAGTGTTGCAACCCCAATCGACCAATGAAACATGTTATATTATTTTCTACATCTCCACCCCAGTGAACTCATGGAATAGTTATCCATATGCATTTTGTGGGAAATTTGATCATTTCACCTACCTCTGCCCGTTAATCATCAAATATCGAACTCGTCACATGACCAAGATTAGGCGTCTTTGGGATTCTCTTCATGGTTTTGATGGGTGTTATATATGCACTAAAAACACAATAAAAACCCTTAATTAAATTTTCAACCCGAGGTAAGTAAACTTAGATTTGTAGAAAAATATATGCCAACGGTAGAAGGCTGGTAGGAGTATAGTCTAACTAAGGAAGGTAGCTATCTAAGGAAATCTACTCAAGCAAAACTATCTAATGAGAAAACCCTACTAAGCAATTTGAAACTATGTAACCTAAGTACTTTTGGCCCAAGGGTCGATGGATAGTTCCTAAGAAAGCAAGTAAAACCCTATGTAAAGCAAACTAGTCCAACAATAAACAAAGGCAAACTACTAAGCATAATAAGAAAATGACAAAAGAAAACTTCTTTAACTTGCCAACCTACATTCAATGAGAAACTACCATATGAAAGAAAATAAATAAGCAAGTAATCAAAAGCACCTATCTAACCTATTAAAGCAAATAAACAAGAAAGCAAAGACACCTAACTAACCTACTAAAGCAAAAGACAAGTAAACAAAGGCACCTAACTAACCTACTAAAGCAAAAGACAAGTAAGCAAAGGAAACTAACTATTGCAAGAAATCAAAGTAAAATTTCTCATTGAACAACTATCTAGCCTAAGAGGCAAGTGGACTAAATGCTTAATGCAAAACTATTTCTAATGTGTGAAAGGAAATCTAAGAGGCAACTGGACTAAATTCTCAATGAAAAACTATTTCTAATGCATGAAAGAAAATCTATTTTATTGAAAGCAAGAAACATTAACAACTAATTCTTAATCTATGATAAGAAAACTACTATCTAATCTATCAAAGCAAAGTCTATGTATCCTACAGTAGAAATAAAACTATTTCCTAAGCCATGAAAGCAAGAAACTATATCTATGAAAGAAGGAAACTATTCTTTAACCTATGACAATTCAAATATAATGTTGGTGGTTGTGTGAATGTCTTCGGTGTCAGATGATATCTCGATGGCACTTGACAACAAAGGAAAATTCCAATGGTATAAGCTCAACACTAATCTCAATGGCAAAATGAAAGGTATGAATTAAGCAATCCAAGGAGAGTTTAGCCATGACAAAAATAATGTTAAATACCCTGCATATTCATGTATAAACCATCAACAACATAACAAGATCATCATTATACTTCTACACTATGTAAGCAAACTAGACTCATTCATTAACTAAGAAATTTAATTGCATTTTAATTCTAGGAAAGGAAATCGCGTAAAATAAAACTATGTTATGTCTATTCTAACCATTCAAACTGCAATAAGGAAATAAAAAACTGGAACTAATTCTATCCATCCATCAAATCCCTGTCAAAGAAAACCCAAATTAAACTCTATTCTATTCTAATTAAAACTCTGTTTTAAACTAGACTATAAAATCATAAAAGAAAGCAGAATCTAACATGTAAATGCACATGGGTTTAGTATAGAGACTTGCAAGTATGTTCCTAGTCTACAATATCAGTGCATGCTAACACATCTCATCATTCTAACTTGCAAAACAATTAAAACAATTAAACTACAACAAACTAGTTGTTGGACACACCTACCACACTTAGAGGGGGGGTGAATGAGTGTGGGGCTCTTTTTCCCAAAACTTCCCTCTTGCACAAAACTTATCAATTAGCATTCAACATTTATTCATTACCCATTGTTGTCATTTATAACCAGTTAGATGTAGGCACATATCAACAACATATATCAACAATATATCATCAACAAGTCATCATCATAATGGACACAAAGAACACAAGATTTCTTTTTATTATGGACTACAATCCTTGGGTTTATCAACAACAACTGAATAGAGTACAACTCTACAAGAGCACCAACTCTATATGCAAGACTCAGCTTACTCATTCAGCATCAACTGAGATGAGGCAACAATCCTCAACAGATATCAATCTGTCAACAGGTACATGACCTGTCAGTAGTGCAGCCCGCGTGTGAACGCGCTCTGGCTCACTACAGCCCGCGTGTGAACGCGCTCTGGCAACTAGGGTTTTGATTTTCTTCACATGCTCAGAACTCTTCTGTCTTCCACTGTCCAAACTGACCCACAGCCAGTCACAATACATCCAAGCTCTCCAATAGCTTGCTCATACTCCACAACAAATCAATATGAATGCTATCTCAAGCATATATAAACAACAAGTATACCATAGCAATCATGTCACTACTGAATCACAAGAGTGTTGCTCACTCCATTAATCAAATCAACCAAATTGAGCCACATCATAGAAGCCATACCAAGAATTCCCTAAGCATTCACAACATATCAAACAATAGCATCTATCAAGACAATAATGTAACCATACCAGTGTCTTAGTGATAGATCTGAGGCCATAGAATG
>ML793929.1:5428-18784 GCA_009831015.1 Picea engelmannii
AAATATGTAAAATTTCTCAGGTGAGATGGAGGAGGATAATGCAACTCCAAATAATTTGCAAATTTCTGCAAATCACATGGCATCATCATGCAAAATACAACCAGGTATACTCCACAACAAAATGGAGTGGCTGAAAGGAAAAATCATACAATAATGAACATGGAAAGAAGCCTTCTAAAAGAGAAATGCATGTCAAATCTATTTTGGGTTGAAGCAATAGCATGCTCAGTTTATCTCCTGAATAGATCTCCAACCACTAGTCTCAAGATGAAGGTCCCTCAAGAAGCATGGAGTGGGAAAAAACTAAATGTTGCTCATCTCAGGACATTTAGATGCATAGCATTCACTCACATACCTGCCAAATTGATCAAGAAACTTGATGAGAGAAGTGAGAAATGCATTTTTTTTTCAACAATGAGACATCCAAAGCCTATAGACTCTACAATATGATTTCAAAGAAATTAATTCTCAGCAGATATGTCAAATTTATTGAAAATGAGTTCTGGAGTGAGTATGAAAATCAGCCTATGGACAGTCAAAATCCATTGCTGCCACTTCCTGAAAACACAGAAAATTCAGGACAACAAACACATTAGCCCGCCCTTCCAAGATTCTAGGTATAAGGAAAGCCTAAAAGTCCTCAGGAAAACTCTACTTCAAGAAGAAATTCATCCTCTGAACTTCAAAATTAGAGAACTCAAAGCTTGAGAGAAATCTATCAACAGTTGGATGATATTGATAAACACAATATTTTTGCATTAATGTTATGTCAACCTGCATCTTTTAAAGATGCAGCTAAAGAGCCACATTCGGTTCAAGCCATGAACCAAGAGATTGAATCCATTGTGAAGAACAAGACATGGGATCTTGTTGATCTGCCCAGACACAAGAAAAGTATTGGTGTCAAGTGGGTTTACAAAACTAAACTAAATGAAAAGGGGCAGATTGAAAACCACAAGGAAAGACTTGTTGCCAAAGGATTCTCACAACAACCAGGCATTGATTATGGTGAAACTTTTTCTCCAGTAGTAAGGTTGGACACTGTAACGACTCTCTTAGCCATAGCATCTCAACAAAAATGGAAAGTATATCAAATGGATGCTAATTCAAATTTCTTGAATGGTATCGTAGAAGAAGAGGTCTATGTGGATCAACCACCTGGATTTGAAGTCAAAGAAAAGTCAACCAAAGTGTATCGGTTGAAGAAACCTTGTATGGATTAAAGAAAGATCTAAGAGTGTAACACAATAGAATTGACACTTACCTGATCAAGAGTGGTTTCCGCAGAAGCTAAAATGAGTCAACTCTCTACACCAAAACAGATCACCATGGTAAAATTTTGATTGTATATTTATATGTTGATGACATGATATATATTGGAAATCTTGAGTTAACTAGTTTTAAACATGCCATGCAATCTCAGTTTGAGATGACAGATCTTGGCATAATGAAATATTTTTTCGAGATTGAGGTTGACCAATCAACCAAAGGAATTTTTGTCTATCAGCAAAAGTATGCAACAGACATCATCAAAAGATTCTGCAGGGAAGACTACAATCCAACAGAAACTCCTATTCCCCTAGGCACAAAATTGAGCAAGAAATCTGAAGGCCTTACAGTGGATTCTACTCTGTACAAAAGTTTAGTAGGAAGTTTTTTGTATCTTACAACAACTAGGCCTAATATTATGTATGCAACCAACTTTGTTTCCAGGTTCATGAAATCCCCTAAAGATTCTCACTGGAAGATGGTGAAAATGATTCTGAGATATGTTGTTGGCTCTCTCAATTATGTCTTATGCTACACTCATTTTGATGATAATCATCTCTCTGGTTACACATACAATGATTTTCCAGGTATCCTAGATGACTGGGAAAGCACCTCAGGACATGTTTTTTACGTGGGCACGAACCTGATTTCTTGGGAATCAAATAAGGACCCCATTGTCTCAATATATTTTGCAGAGGTAGAGTATGTTGTTGTTACCTCAGCTTCCTGTCAAGCTATGTGGCTGAGAAGAATATTGAATGATATGTCACATACAGAAAATGAGCCAACTCCTATCTTCTGTGACAACACCTCGGCAATTACTTTATCAAAAAACCATGTGTTTCACAAGAAAAACAAACATATTGACACTCGCTTTCACTTCATACGCGAGCTAGTCAATAATGGTGACATTGCACTCAAATTTTGTGGCTCATGAGATCAACTCTGAAGCCACTAGGAAAATCCGCTTTTGATTTTCAAAGAGAGAACTAGGGCATTGTTAGTGCTGATGTTTGTAACTATTGAGTTTAAGAGGGAGTGTTAATTGTATATGTAACTTTAACAATATGTGACTGTACACTTCCAACTGTACGATTTTTTCTTGATTTTCTTGATTTGTTGAAGCTTATTTAGCTCAACTCTTTTCCCTTAATGAATGGCGCTATGATCATTCTTGTTTTCTAATTTCGTCTTCTCTGTATTATCTTCTTTGATTCTCATTTTGTCAAAATCAATCTATGATAGGATGATATGAATTTCTTAACTATGTTAATTTAAGGTGGATAAAATAAAGAGACAAATAGAGTTGGAATTCTAGTAAGATAGATTTAGAAACTCCCCATTGTTAGAATTGAAAATGTGGAAAACACAATTCACATATGATAATTAACAATCACACAGATAAGAAACACAGAGATTTCACGTGGTTCACCCAAAAGTTGGGCTACGTCCACCAAACATAGGTATCGGTTGTCTTATTATTCAGATAATGGAGATTACAACAAACTTGCAAGTTCTCTCATTCCTCTCACTCTGTCTCTCTCCCTCTACTTTCTTACATGAATTTATATTCATTTACATGAGAAAATTGTTATTAAATGCACACCTATCCATATTCTAACTTGGTCTATTTTAGTTGCAACCAACGCAGAATAATAGGATCCAAATCCATCCTTGGAGGAATTCGTTGTCACCAAATCTCAACAATCTCCACCTTGACAAGAATCAACCTGATACCTCGCTCCTTCCTTTTTTTCATCACCCTTTCTACACACCAAGAGAAGCCAAGCACCATTGCATCTTATCTAATAAAATTGGTTTCATGATCTCACTTGTGTGACTTGCACAAGTTTGGATTTCCTGAGGGGTCACTCCACCTCTAACATGTCTTCCACAACTGTGTTGTGAAATATATTTAGTGATAGATCCCCTTCTATCCAAGACACCTGTAAAATATACATTAGAATTATCATAGACCATCTCAGTGTAACCATTATAAGTTTCATTTGTGCTTCTCAAACGCTGAAGCACCCATTTCACTGCAACTCCTAAATCTGTCACGTATCTGACAACATCATTAGCATGTGAAACATCTAGTCTTAACCATTTCATCACATACAATAGACCTCCTATCGAACTTACATGAGACATAACATTTTCTTCTTTATAGACATGACCTATGCTTGAAGGAAACTTATAATTGAAAGCGAGAGGGATAATTTTTTTTTTTACAATGTTTATACTGAACTCCAACCACAACTTACCATTACCATCTCTTTGTACTTCCATGCCCATAATTTGTTTTGTTTCTCCTTTATCCCTCATGTGAATTGCCTTGTACACCTAAGTCATTTTCTTACTAATTTTATCCATGCTTCGTCTTGCATCGAGCATATCATCACAAAATAACATCAAGATTGTGGATGTACTATAAACTATATAGTCATTCCTAAACTTTGAAAAATTATGACTCACTGTGAAGGATTCAAACCTCTTGTATATTTTCTTGGGCACCAATAGGCCATACAATGAATTATCTCGCATGCAAACAAATTTACCGTTGTGATCTTGAATCAACCCTTTTGTTTGTTTCATACATACTATATCTTTGTAAATGATGACCTTGTGAGAAGTAGGATCCCAGACACAACATCCCTTTATACCAACATCATAACTTGTAGAGATATAAAACAAGAAGGAATTCAAAAACACAGATTTTAAGTCTGGAAATGATTTACCACTTACCAGTACCTGCAATTCTTTCTTGCTCTTATGACCTTGATGCTTCTGCCATAAACAAGAAGATACATCTGTCACTTCAGATGCTACTTAAGTACTCCCTTCCAGCTTATAAAGGTTATCAAACTTTGTTTCCTTCATCACTACTTATATCCAATGTCAGTGCTCCACCTTGACCTGTATACTTATATCCACAAGAATCCAACACTCCCAATGAAATCAAATTTGATTTAAGATCGAGTACATATCTAACATCCATTAATTCCCTAACAATACCATCGAACATCTTGATTCTAATACTGCCAATGCCAACAGTTTTACAGGGAATACCATTTCCCATAAACACTACACCCTCATCAACAGATTGGTAAGAAACGAACCAATTCTTATGTGAGAACATGTGGTGGGAGGCACCTGAATATAACTGTCATCTTTATTGATATTGTAAATTACTAGAAATGGATAAAACTTAGTTAGTCATACCTGAATTTGTTAGAGCCAAATTTGCTTCCTTCGTAGACTTTTCCTCAGATTCCTTTCTTTTCTAGCAATCTTTCTTGATGTGTCCTATTTTTCCACAATACCATCATTTTGCTTTACCCTGCTCTTTAGTTCGACCTCTGACCAACATCGCCTTTGAAGTTGAGGTTTCTTGACTAGATTTTCTCCTCATCTCCTCAGCCAATAAAGCTCCCACAACAAAGTCATAATCTAAAACATCTATTGAGCTAAAGCTAATAGAGGTGAATAGATTATCCCAAGACTAAGGCAACGAACACAATAGTGTAATAATCTTATCTTCATCTTCGAATTTAACTTCCATACTAGTCAATTGAACTATAAGGGTATTAAAAGTATTTAAATGGTCAGCAGTTTGTGTACCTTCTTTCATCCGCAAACTGTACAACTGTCTCTTAATGTAGATCCTTCTCGTCAAGGATTTCGTCATATATAGATTTTCCAACTTGTTCCATAAGTCTGATGTTGTATCCTCTCCTATGATATTAAACAAAACATCATCCGCCAACCATAAACGAATGGTAGTAAGAGATTTTGCATCCATATCTTCTCATTCCTCATTTGTCATAGTCGTTGGTTTCTTTGTCTTGCGCCAATGTTTTTTGCAACCCTTGTTGCACCAGTAAATCCCACATCTTGAGCTTCCAGAGCTCAAAGTTGCTTTTACCGTTGAACTTTTCAACTTCAAACTTCGAACTCTACATCTTAGCCATTAGCACAAAATCTCCTAATGCCTGAATCAATGCTTATAATAACCAAGGCCCTTTAAAAAATCTGTGGAAGAATAATGATTTAAACTCCACAAGGTTTAAAATTTTTTAATAAAAAACTTTTTACCAACCTCACCTTTTATTTAAAAAAAAAAAAAAAAAAATCACCCTTTTTAAAATCCTCCACCTTTTTACATATTATATTTAATTCCAAATATAACAAACCTTCATCCCTTTCCACTTTCATAAAAAAATCATAAACGCTCCGTGAGTGTGGATGGGGGTGCGCCAGCGCACCTTGAGTGTAGATGGGGCGCGTTGATGCTTTGTGATGCATGAACCGGGTGCGCGGCCTTCATGCTTTGTGATTCATGAACTGGTGCGTGGCATTCATGAAAATTTCAATTTCATAAGTGTGATAGCTCAGGTGCCTCTATCACTGTCTAGGGAGTTTTAATGACTTTCTACTACACCTACTCCATTCACCTTCTTGTAACACGGATCTCAAACGGAGCTATGATACCAATTGTTAGAATTCAACTTCACGGATCTCAAACGGAGCTATGATACCAATTGTTAGAATTCAAAATGCGAAAAACACAATTCACATATGATAATTAATAATCACACAAATAACACAAAGATTTCACAAGAAACTGATTATTAAATGCACTCCTATCCATATTCTAACTTGATCTATTTTAATTGCAACCAACTCACAATAATAGGATCCAAATCCATCCTTGAAAGAATTAGTTATCATCAAATGACAACACCCATCACATTATACTATCTCTAGCATTTCAGAATCCAGATCGAGATCATCACTAACAACTTAACTAGCAAGATCATCTTTAACGATTCATATTTTATACATCCTACGAATAAATGCGCTGACAATCAATCAAGCATGTACTTAATGTGATGAACTCCCTCCAAATTCCCAGCAGACCACGAGCCAACCGAACCATACATTTGTTATCATTTTTTTAACAAATTCTACGTAAATCAAATCAAAGACGTTTTCAACAATTTGCCTTCGCCATCATAAAAAATAAATATATTTTGTGGATTCCAACTATAATTGAATTAAATAACTTCACTGGGTCGATCAGATTTTTTTTTTCTTTCTCATGGCACCAGTATATTATGTCATCTCCATAGTTTTCATGGCACCAGGATTCACCGTAACCAACACACTCTTTATTTGGTAGGAGTGGAAGTTTATTAAGATATTTGCGAGTGGAAAAAGGTTATCGAGTACTGTTTAGGTTTTTCTGTAAATTTTCTTATAAATTTATCATCGGGAGAAGATACACATTTATAACAGCATGGCGAAAAGAAATCGTATTGTATTGATTCTTTAGAACTAAATTTTGCCAAAAAAATCATTTATAAAAAGATATCAAACAAGAGTCCAATGATGACAACACTGTAAGCTGCGAAAGTCTTGAATGGATTCCTGATCACAGAGACCTAAATTCCCAACAAAGCTAGAACTCAAAATGAAATTCCGAATTCATTAAACGGAACTGCTCCCAACACAGAATTGATGTGGTGATCACGTGTAGTTGTTCAATGGTTGGTTTCAAAGATACGCTGTGAATGTTGGTATTTGGGTGAGGGATAATGAAATTTCTATTTTAAAGTTACATTGAAATTGACAATATTTTTTTATGTAGATAATTTTTGTTTTTTCATAACATGTTAAAAGAAAATAACGAGAACATGATCGATCAATGTGAATGATAATAACTACACAATTAAAAAAAATACCTAGATTTAAAAAACAAAAAATTGATTTAATAATGTATTGCGCAGTTTTTTCTATTGAGTGTATGAATTGTAAGTAGACCTGAAAATCATAATGAGAATATGAATTATAATTAAACTCTCAGCTAAATTTAAAATCGAAATTAACCTTTTTTAATTTAAAATTAAAATCGAACTTTTTTAACAAAAAATTCTTTAATATTTTTACTCTAGTATTAAAAGGTTTTAGTAAATCAAATTTTAATATTTCTCAATATTAGGATATAATGTGTTTTTTAGCATCCAAGTATTTTGTTATTATAATTTTCTTAATTTTTAGTCATTCATGTAGTGATCAAAGTTTTAATAATCATAGATTCATTTTAATCTCGGATTTATCAAGAGTTGAGAGATCATATTTCTAGAGGTTCAAATCTTTAACGTTTCCTTAAGTTTTGCATTGAAAAAAATGTTGATGCATCTAAGCTAGTTATAATTATAACATAACAATGTAAGCAACAACATCTCTCCATATTTGGTTGTAGAGTGTCTCTCTATCCAATAATTATCATTATAACATAACACTTAACACTTTACTCGTCAACATCTCCCCATACTAGACTGTAGAGGGCCTCTCGACACAATAATATATGTAAACATGTTATGCTCGAAAAAAAAATCAAGTTCAACCATATCCATACATACAAACATGGTGACGATATTAAAAGAAACTGCAACAAAAACTAAACGGACCATATGGTGAACATGTGGAAGGAAACTAACCATTCATGTCTCCACAATAATAACAATGCAAATTTTAGTCATGTAAGTATTTAAGATGTAAGCGATTATACTTGGAATAATGTAGAAATTAGTTGTAATAGGTTGTCATAGGAACCTCAAGAAGTTATTATTGGAATAAAAGGTTTTCAATTGGTTGTAGTGTGTCTTATCTATTATTAGAATCCTAGATCCACAATTCACGGATCTAGAGAATTCTACTATTCGTATAAATATGTAACTTGTGTGAAGCGATGAAATATGAGAGGTTCTCAATTGGTTGTAGGGTATCTTATCTATTATTAGAATCCTAAATCTACAATTCATGGATCTAAAGAATTCTACTATTCGTATAAATATGTAACTTGCGTAAAGCGATGATATATAAGAAAAATATATTTTTTGTATGTTAAAATAACTTCCTCTCTATTTTCTATTTTGGATGACTTAAATCCCTTGTTGGATGATGTGAAATAGATGTGAGATGTGTGTGAGTATTAATTTTCTATGATTTGAGTGAAGTAATTTTATTGTGAGGATTAATTTTTTCTTCTTTCCTTCAATAAAAAGGACTCCTATGTTTGAACGATAAACCTACCATACTCGCCCACCATACTCAACACAAAACATATGAGAATAGAACGTTGTAGTGGCCACACGAGATCTGGTCGACGAAGTAAAGGAATCTGAGTGCATGCACAGATAGTTATGGAGGTCACTCAAAGCACTATGCCCAGGGACATTCAAAATCTGGTCATGGAAGCTCAACAATTAAAAGTTTTCCAACATTGGATGGGTGATGAAAAAAAAGAACTTACTTACCAAATTCTGTAGATTGCAAATTTATTGAGTGGTCTGCAAATATGTGGTGAAAGTGTGTTATGTTTTAAGTATATTTATTATTTGTAAAAGTCAATTAATGTAGAACCACGAAAAACAGACCAATTATCGAACAAATTAGCATAATTAAGTTAGTGGTTCTTGACGAGTTGTGATGCCGAGAGAATGGATCATTGATTTAATTATGTCTAAGTGTGTTATATGCTGATGTGACTCATTGTGCTTCGAGAGAATTAGTTATATGTTGTTATTAATAATCTCAAGATGATGTAGGTTATTTTTATGTAAGGTCAAGTTGTATAATTGACTCTTGAAGATATTTTGTAATTAGAATGCTATCCTATATAATTGGTGAATATCGCATCATGTATTCACAAATAGTGGCAATTCCATAGAATGATTATCAAGATTTTCCTTCGTGAGGTTAAGAAGCCTAGGTTATATTGATGTTTGAACAACATGGTGAAGACATTCTTCCATATATATATATGACATGATATTTATAATACAAAGTATAAATAAATATATATAATAAATATGTAGTTATTTATTATCCAAGGGATGCATCCTTTCATGGATGTTCACCATATGTTATATATATATATATATATATATATATATGGAACACTCATCATTGTAATAATATATTCATATACAATATCATCTCTTATGAAAAATCAACATGATATAAGAGTGGCACTGGGCCTAACTCCCTCACAGGAAGGCCCGGGAAAATAAGAGAGATAGCTTGGCGTAGTCCCTCTTCAGAAGGAGTGATGATGTATAAATGCATTGTGGGGTAGTGGATTTCCTGGGGACATGTTGTAGCTATTTCAGATCTACCCATAGGCCTTGGATGTATTGGTTGTGAAGTCACAAGGGTGCATGTGGCGAAGTACAAATGCATTGCAGGGTAGTGGATGTCCCAGGAACATATTTTAGCTATTTGAGAGCGACCCACAGGCCTTGGATGCATTGGGTGTGAAGTCACAAGGGTGCACATGATGAGGTACAAATGCATTGCGAGGTAGTGTATGCCATGTTGAATCTATTTGTGAGCTACGCAAAGGCCTTGGATGGATTGGCTATAAACTCATGTTGTACTATGAATATTTGAGTCTAGAGTGAAGTTTTTATATTTTAGAGACAAGATTTGTCATGATGAAGAAAATTTCTCTTGTTGGGAGGGAGTGTTGATGTTTGAACAACATAGGGAATACATTCTTCAATATATATATATATATATATATATATACACGACATGATATTTATAACAATAAATATAAATATATATATAATAAATATGTAGTTATTTATTATCGTAAGGGACCCATCCTTTCATCATGGTTACCATATGTTCCATATATATGGAACTCTCATCATTGTAATAATATATTTATATACAATATCATCTCTTATAAAAAACCAACAAGTTCTACAAGTGCATTTGTATTTTAAATGAATCAAGCGTGAAGCTCGAAACTGTGGTGAAGAAAAGATCTGAAACTATGAGATGGCATAGTGGGTGTAAGTGCTAATGAATACCATAAGATAAGACAAAGAACCAGACAAACATTAATATTGTAATTTGTGATTTAGTATTATAAGTTTTGTAATGTAGAGTTTACCTCTACGTGTATTGTGTATTGTAGAAAAACAATTTCTCTATTAAAAAGGGCGATTAGAATAATGTAAATATTAGTTGAAATAAGTTCTCATTGAAATAAGGTTGTGACTTGATTTTAGGCTGTCTTATCTATTATCATTATAATCATAGATCCACAAATATTATGAATATGTAACTTGTTTGAAACTATGATATATAGAAAAATATATTTTCTATGTGTGTAAAAATGTCTTCTTCTCTATTTTCTATTTATTACAATATGGTTGTTGCAGCTTCCACTTGGTATTGTCCTCTACTTCTATAAACACCAAAAGCTCCGTCGCTCTTTTAATATCATAAAATTAAGTAGAATCTCCATTTATTAGATAAAATTAAGTTCTAATTTATAAGTTTACGTTTAAGATTAGCCCTAGCTGATTATATTTTATAGTTACTGCAACGCCCACATGTAATTCTTAAGGCAGTCACATTCGAAGCTAGTCACTTTTTGTTGTAGGTGATGATCGGAGAATACGTTATTCGTGTTAAGAAACCTGCTCTGGTAGGAGAAAGCGGAGCTTACAGGAGGTCAGTGTAAGAGTTGCCAGAGTTGCATACGTTACTGTGCAGCTTTATTATGTTTGGTGTCAATAAATGTTGGGATTCCCAATAGGTAAACGCCGTGACAATATCATTAAAGAAGAGGCAAAGTCTAAGTAGTTTTGTAGTCCAGCTTTTGATCATCTTTTTGTCCTTTCGGTGTAAGGTCCATACAATCCCATAGCTGAGTGGATGCGTTGTGTCGAGATTGAGAATCCCAAAAGAATTTATGATATAAATGTGTTTGCATAAGAAACAACCACTCTTAAATTCATAAACACTCTTAAATTCATGAACAGATGGGTACCCTCGGTCTGGGCAATGAAATTAATTCCTTGCGAGTTTTTATGCATTTTTAGAGGCAGATGTCATTTTAACTCCGAGGTCAACGATGTTGAACCTCGACAATGTCCATGTTCTCATAAATGTTAACACTAAAAAAACCTATCTTAAAAATGTAAAGTTATTAATATATATTTTGTAGCATAAAGTAGTATATGTTGAGATATATATTATCAGAATTAAAGATGTTTAAAAGTAGTGAGATATATACCATCAGAATTAAAGATATTTAAAGTTTTAAAGTTATTAATATGTATTTTGTAACAGCAATTACAATAGTATATGTTGGAATATACAGCATGAAAGTTAAAAATATTTAAGATTAAACTCTCAGCATATATATTATTAAATGCTTTATTATGGGGTATATATTGACTTAAAGTTAATGACCACCTTGCACTATAGAGACATTGACTACCATAAATTGAGTACACAACAAATGTGTGTAAGTATTAGAGACCACATTTGCTGTCATATTTGCTATAATAATAACTCTTTATGATCATTAGAATGAATTTTATTTATACATTAATATCCATTTAAGAATCTACTTCCAAATAAGTATGTGTTTATTATCTTTTTTTTTTTAAATGTATGAAATGTAGAGTTAAAGTTATCAATACCCATTTTGTAGCAACATTTAAAGTTGTATATGTTGAGATATATACCATCCTAGTTAAAGATGCTTAAGATCAAATTAACCACATATATATTATTAAATGCTTTAATATAAGGTGTATATTGTTGAATTAAAGTTAAAGATGTATGTAAGTATTTAAGACCACATTTACTCTCATATTTTTTATAATAAAATTTTTGAGCACCAATTAAAATGAGTTTATTTTATTTATATTAATAACCGTTTATCAAAATACCAAGACATGTTAATGTTCCTTTAATGTTAATGTTTTTAAAAGATTTAAGAATGAGTTTATTTTATTTATATTAATATTCACTTATCAAAATATCCATAAATATTAATGTTTTTAAAAGATAATAATAATAATAATAAATAAATAAATATTATTAAATATTTTTTAAAATAAATTTACATTAATTATAATTTCATTTTACATTTAAAATTAACAAAATACATAAAAATATAAATACTTATATCTATAATTGAATAATTATATTAAAAATATAAATACTTAAAATATAATTAAATATACTTACAATTATAATTAAATGATTGTTAAAATATTTATAATGTTATATTTTTTTTAAGTAAACATACAATATTGGACAACAATTTTATCATACTAAATTATATAAAAAGGTATAAAGGAACAAACGGTACAATGCTTTTCAAACTCATTTTTTAATATAAGATGTCATTGAACTGAGTAATTACTATTACATTTATGTTGTGGTGTTGGTGTAGTTTAGCATTGGATTAAGAAAAACTATTAAGTAGAGTAGTAAGTTGGATGTGTCCTTGTTTAAGGATTGTTTAAAAAAATAAATTTATATAAACAATGTGAAATTTATTAATTATTTTTTTTTTTATAAAAATGTTAAATATTTATAAATTTTATAAAAAATATAATAATAGTATTTGTAATATATTAATTTATTAAATTTATAAATATAAAATGTTATTTTAATTTTTATTCATATTTATATATTGTATAACTACATTAATGTTTAAAAATATAATAATCAAATTTCATAAAGAAAACTTTTCTTCGAATTAATTTTTTTATTAAAATAACTTCCAAAGCAAGGGTGCTGCACAAAAGCGATTGGGGCTGGCTTATTAGGAAAACTGAAGCCAGGGTCTCACTATGGGTAAATAGGATTCTTTTCACGGTGGGAGACTGGTGCTCCTTAAGGTAATTCTAGAAAGCATACATGTTTATTGGAATTATATAACAATTATATAACAGCAATCTCCAAAATAGAAAAAATACATGTTTATTGGAATTCTATAACAACAATCCCCAAAAGGGTTTTCACTGCCAAAAGAGTTAGCAATCCCCAAAATAGAAAAAAATACATGTTTATTGGAATTCTATAACAACAATTCCCAAAAGGGTTTTCACTGCCAAAAGAGTTAGGTGGATGGGGCCAAAAAGACATTGTTCCTATGGAGGATCACCTAAGTAAATTTACTATGGATCGTGGTTATGATCAATGTGAATAATAATAAGCAATCAATGTGAAAAATTGATCCAGAGATGTATTGCGCAGTTTTGT
>ML793929.1:36472-68224 GCA_009831015.1 Picea engelmannii
TGGAGGAATTGTAGACCATAGAGGTTTTGGGTGCAATATGTATATGGAGGAACTATAGATGACGCAAGTTTTGGGTGCAAGATCTATAATAGCGCCAACATGGGGGTCGGTCGGGCTCCCGTAAATCATTGTTGAATACATTTTTTGGTTGTTAATGCCAATAAGCGAACCTCTGCACTAAGTTGTCATGAGTAGAAGAAGAATATATATACAATTTGACAGGTGGGGCCTTACATCTCCTTGGGAACCCTTGTAACCCTATTTTGAAGCCTGTCTGACCATTGACCATTTCTTGACATCTCTTTCGCGAATCGTTAAGTTCACGGGTTTAGGAAATTTCCAATTTATAATTGTTGTTTCATGTGCCCTCTACCTTTAGGATTCTCTCCAATTATATGCAATATGTATAAAACTTCTCCAGAAACATACAAAAAAAGATCTTTCTAGGAAATGGAATATCTGTTACAGAATTGAATATATTGGACCTTCTTTTCCCTCCTCTATACTCAACCAAATTCCCGTTTTTTTTTCCCGTCTACTCTCTCTTTTTCATTAATTAGTCGTTATTATGAAAATGTCTCAGTGCATGCATTGGTGGATGCACCTGTTCACATTTGTTCTCGTGCTTTTATATCGTGACTCCAACCGACCGCTAACCATTCGATGCCTAGGCTCTTTTCATATCGTGGATTCCGAGATAGGCGGGCTCTATAACCAGGGTTGAATTGTAAATGACGCAAGTGTTTGGCGAAAAATGTATTTCATGAAAGTGTTGTGTGAAACATCTATATCATGGAATAGGGGGCATAATAAATCGATAACGTTAAGTCAAAACAAATTGTAGAGTACAAAAGTTTTTGGTGCAAGATGTATAACATGCACTTGCAAATGACAAAAGTTTTGGGTGCAAGATTTATAATATGTCCAACCCGAGGGTCGGTGGGACTCCCGTAAATTTCTATTGAATACGTATATCATGGAACATGGGGCATAAAAATTCGATAACGCTAAGTCGCGACCCTGTAGAGAGATAATTGGCTAAGTGTTGAAAGAAACTGCGGTTGGTTGGGCTCGTGATGTGACAATATAGGACCAATCAACGGGTTCAAAAAAAGTCAGGTTCAAGTTGAAATATATTTATTTAAATTGTATTTATATTAATGTATCTTAATAGATTATTTGTGGTCTAAATGAAAACCATGTTCTAATATGTGGACGAATTGTAGACCACACAAGTTTTTGGTGCAAGATGTATATGGCAGAACTGTAGATGACGCAAGTTTTGGGTGCAAGATCTATAATAGCACCAACCTGGGGTCGGTTGGGCTCCCGTAAATCATTGATCAATAATTTTTTTGCTTGTTAATACCAATAAGAGAACCTGTGCACTGAGTTGTCATCAGTAAAAGAAGAATGAATTTAAATTGAATATGGCATGAATACCCTCTTAATGTTACACATTTTGCACGTAAATTTTCTGATATATACAATTTGACAGGTGAGTCCTTGCGTCTTCTAGGGAACCCTTGTTACCCCATTTTGAAGCTCGTTTGACCTCTTTCCGCAGTTGAAACATATAGAAAATATCTTGCTAAGAAATGGATTATCTATTGCAGATTTGAATATATTGGACCTTCTTTTCCCTCTTCTATACTCAAGCAAATTCCCATTTGTTTTTCCTCTCTACTCTCTCTTTCTCGTTACTTAGCCATTTTTCTGAATATGTCCCAATGTGTGTTGGTGGACGCATCCATTCACATTTGTGCTCGTTATTTTATTTCATGAGTTTGACCGACCCCTAGCCATTCTATGCCTAGCCACTTTTCAAATCGCAGATTCCTGGGTAGGCAGGCTCTATAACCGGGGTCGAATTGTAAATGACACAAGTATTTGGTGCGAAATTTATATCATAGAAGTGTTGTGTGAAACATGTATATCACAGAAAAGGTGCACACAAGAAATCGATAGTGCTAATTCGTGACGAATTGTAGAGTATGGAAGTTTTGGGTGCGGGATGTATATCATGCACTTGTAGATGACGAAAGATTTGGGTGGAAGATTTATAATAGCGCCAACCTAGGGGTCGATCAGATTCCCATAATTCATTGTTGAATACGTATATAACGGAATAGGGGGGAAAAAAATCGATAGCGCTAAGTCGCGACCCCATAGAGAGATAATTGGATAAGTGTTGAAAGGAACTGTGGTCGATCGAGCTCAGGCTCCCATAAATCATTGTTGAATATGTTATTTTCTTGTTAATGCCAATAAGAAAATTTGTGCACTGAGTCGTCACTAGTGAAAGAAGAATGAATTTGAATCGAGGATGGAAGGAACACCCTCTTTGTGTTACACATTTTGGACTGAAATGTTTCAATATATACAATTTGATGTCGGGGCATTATGTCTCTTGGGAACCCTTCCCACCCTATTTTGAACCTCGTATGACCGCTTTCCATGGGTATTTTTGTGCCATCCACCTTAGCACTTCTTTCCAAGTATATGCAATAAGTATATAACTTCTCCAGAAACATGCAGAAAAGATCTTGCAATCAAACGGGATATCTATCACGGATGTGAATATATTTACCCTTCCTTTTCGTCTTCTATACTTTATCTTCTATCACAAAAATTTTGGGTGAAAAATGTAAATGACAAAAGTGTTGGGTGCAAGATGTATATAATGGAAAACGTGGGAATAGAATGTGGTAGCGCTAAGTTGGGACGCTGCGGTGAGATGTTTGGCCAAGTGTTGAAAGGGATGGTCATCGGTCAGGTTCTTGATGTCAATATATAGATGGAAATGATGATTTGACAGTCCACTAACTGATCAACCCACGAACATTCTAGGAGCCCGAGAAAGTCAGGTTCAAGTTTAAAGGGATTTTGTTTATATTTATTTAAAATGTATCCATATTAATGTATCTTACTAGATTATTTGTGGTCCAAATGAAAACCATGTTCGAATTTGAATGGTGCTTTATGATTTTATATCATGACTCCAACTGACCACTAGCCATTCGATGCCTATCCACTTTTCAGATCGTGGAGTCCCGAGTAGGTGGGATTTATAACCGGGGTTGAATTGTAAATGATGCAAGTGTTTGGTGCAAACGTTATATCAGAGAAGTGTTGTGTGCAACATGTATATCATAGAACAGGGGGGCATAAGAAATCGATAGTGCTAAGTCATGATGAATTGTAGAGAACGAAAGTTTTGGGTGCAAGATGTATATCACGCACTTGTAGATGACAACATTTTTGGGTGCAGGATTTATAATAGCACCAACCCAACACTCAGTCAGACTCTCGTAAATCACTTTTGAATACGTATATCATGAAACAAGGGGCATAAAAATTCGATAGCGCTAAGTTGCGACCCCACAAATAGATAATTAGCTAAGTGTTGAAAGGAACTATAGTTGTTCAGGCTCATGATGTGATGATATAGGACCAATCCCCAACCCGGGGGTCAGTCGGGCTCTCATAAATCGATGTTGAATACATTATTTTCTTATTAATGCCAATAAGCAAAGTTGTGCACTGAGTTGTCACTAGTGAAAGTAGAATGAATTTGAATTGAGGATGGCAGGAACACGCTCTTTGTGGTACACAATTTGTAATGAAATGTTTCGACATATACAATTTGACAATCGGGGCCTTACGTCTCCTCAGGAACCCTTGCCACCCTATTTTCAATCCTGTCCAACCGCTTTCCACGGGTATTTCTGTGCCCACCACACTAGTACATTCGGTTCAAATTCCGACGGCGCGTTCGACGCAATTGCCACTTTATATTGTCGGGAGAACGACAAACATCGGACCCCCTCAAACATCGTTTCACATGATGTCTCTTTTTCGACGACATAGATTTTGTCGTAAGACCAACGTCTTGGAGGTGGCAAGACCGATGTCTGATATGTGGCAAGAGAGACGTCTTTGATGTGGCAAGAGCAATGTCTTGGACATGGCAAGAGCCACATCTTGGACGTGGCAAGAGTGATGTCTTGGACGTGGCAAGAGTGACGTCTTAGAGGTGGCAAGATAGATGTCTTGGACGTGGAAAGAGAGACGTCCTTGATGTGGCAAGAGAGACATTCTTTAGGCAGAAAGAGCGACGTATTGGAGGTGGCAAGAGAGACGTTAAGAGGTATCAGCTCTGACGTGGTTGATATGGGAGAGACACTCTTGGAGGTGGAAAGAGTGACGTTCTGGAGGTGGCAATAGCGACTTCTTGGAGGTGGAAAGAGAGACGTCTTGGACATGGAAAGAGAAACGTTAAGAGGTATCATCTCCGATGTGGTTTCTATGGGAGAAACACTCCAAGACGTCGCAATAGAGACTGTGTTGTAGGTATTTAAAAAAAAATACAATATCAATACTGAAAGGAACATGTACGTTAACCTTTGCTAAGATACTAGCCACATCAATATTTAAATATATATCATCGGTCTGAGGAAAGTTTGGTTGAGGAGGAAGACTAACTTCCAATTGTAAAGGGAGTCTTTTCTAATGAGGTTTAGGATTACTAGGATATGTCTCGGGTGTGTTATCACACGAACTCGCAATTGTTGAGCTAAAGTCCAAAATCTCAAGTGCAATCATGCATAATAAGACTACAAAAATATACTAGAGAGTAAGTCCCTATTTTTAGAAAGGATCAAAATAATAATGTACTTTCTTGGGTATGTCGAAACAAGTGCCATCCAATACAAGATCCTATATACCAATGAGATAGTTGAGCAACAACAATTCCAGAGCCTTCATTGAAGCCTCTGACAATTTGTTTGACATTTAGTAGACAATTATATCATCAATAACACAACTTGAATTCATTGCATGTATTGCTTTGTATCCTTTGGCTAGCACAACAACTTCAAACATAGCATGCAAGTGTTTTGTATATATACATTGAGCAGAAGAGAAAATTCATAGAATGCAAATTGTAGCAATTTGAAACAACCATAACAGATTTGGACTCTAGATATAAATCTCAAAATCTCTCATGCCAAGACATTTGAAAATGTCAAACCATGTAAAATTCAATATCCCAATACTCGGTCAGAACAAGGGGTGAAAAAAGACAAATTTAAATACTTTAACAACTATAGCAGATTTGGCATGCAGATATACAACACATATATATTCCAAGTTTAGTTTCAAATAACAACCAATGTTATTGTTATATACACAGTTAATCCATCTAGTTTCAAATAAAAACCAATGTTAACTATCATATACACAGTTAATCCGTGTAGTAGATATATTAAGTGACTGAACATCACAGTTATTTTTCAAACATGATCCAATAACATGACAAGACAAAGTAGAATATTGTGAATTTGTTCAAATGGCTTCTTGTATTGCACATCATGAGGAAGGTGCACATTCAAAATACAGACGCTCTCACAGATTTCTGATAGAATCTCAGGAAAAGAAACATACATATATCGAATTACTACATTCAAGATATACGTGATATGTTATCTAAGTCTGCAGATGTATCCATTTAGCCAGAATTATTTACATGCTCACATTCATCAATCTAGTCAGAATACCTACAAACATTTTCAGAAATACAAATGGCTAAGTCATCCATAGAGTTATTTATTAATCCATTGCATATTAAATCCCTCTCCAATTCAATAAGGACGACCTTTGTTCAGTAATTCAAACCTCTATAAATATCAACTATTTAGTTGATCTAACTACACTACTAGAAAAAAGGCATGAGCCAAAACCCAAACACTAAAACATATGGTTCATAAATCTTACACATCAATGGGCTCGCTGAATGTTTTCAATTCCAATTAATCCAAGAGAGGATATTATGTTCAGTAAGGGCTAAAAAGTAGAAAAGTCACTTCTGAAAATCAATACTACATAAAAATAACCTTAGGAAAACACAAAAAACTACAGTGACCATTTATTGAGGTTCTGAAACTCTCCTGGCATATCCTGCATGAAGCCTCTCTAATAGGATCTTTTTGATCCCTGAATGAATAAAAATGTTAGAGATGGAAAAATGTCAAACTGCAAGGCTTCATATAGTCAACAAACTAAATGTCAAATTGCAAAGCTTACTTTCTGGGAAACCAAATAATATAAGACCTAGAAATATCGAAAGAAAAATAAACAAACTACATAAAAATTACTCTTAGAGATTCAACCTAAGTTGGGCAAAAGAACATGCCACTTTGATATCATAGGAAATAGTTAATAAAATGTACTAAAGTCGAAAACTAAAGATGCATTGCCTATTTTTATGGCTCGACATTAAATGTGGTTGTGTTGTCGATTAAATTATACTTGTATACAATACTTCATCCAACCTATAGGGAAAACAAAATTTAAATTTTGGAAATTCAAATGGAAAACCAAAACAAAATTTATTTATTTTGGAACTTCAAATTGGAAAACCAGTATTCCAAATTCAATTTGGAAAACCAACATTCAAAATTCAAATTGGAAAACCAACATTCGACAAGGATTTCGAAAACCAACATTTGACAAGCATTTGGAATTGACCAACATTCGACAAGGCTTTGGAAAACCAACATTCAACAAGGATTTGGAAAACCAACATTAGACAAGGATGAAAACCAACATTCGACAAGGATTTTATTAAACTTGAGAAATAGTTACAAAGATGAGCTATATGTAACCTTTTTTTACTATTAGATGGGCTATATGTAACTTTTTTGTACTGTTATTCATCAACAACTTTTTTATACTATTATTCATCGACAAAACTGTAGATTGTTGCAGATTGCTTTGGTTCAAGGAAAACCTTTGATCTTTAAGAAAGTTTCTTCTCCCATGCTCCTCATTCTTTTGTAGATGCCTGCCTTCTTTGCTTTGTTTCTACTACTCTTTCTTTCCTTTCCACTACACATTAATTCCAACGACATTTTACTTTTAATACGGTGCTTGCAAGACCAACCTGGTCCCCAAAATCTTCAACCAAAACATGGCGTGCTTCCACTGCAGAATGGAAGATAAGTGTTGAATAGGGACTTCTTTTTTCATACCCATGTTGTCCACTTCATTGGTGGAGATGACATATTTTGCTGCTACAGGTTCTTGGAAAATCATTGTTCCTTCTTCCTCACCCTTACTTTTCACTTTCCAAACCTTTTTTTCTTATCTTTACTCTTCACTTTTCAAACCCTTTTTTCTTACCCTTTACTCTTCACTCTCCAAACCATTTTTTGATGTGTAGTACTTGGGATGAAGTTCCTAATAAAGCATTAGTTTCTTGACGTTGTAGTTCTAGCAAATATTCTTGCTAATGTAAGGGTTGTTTGGCATTCTCTTCTTATTTGTGTTACTTTGAACTTGTAGTTGTCTTGGGAAAGTTTCTTTCCATTATTCCCATCAAAGGAGGATAAAATAAAGTGCCAATGAACATCAAAATCATGGCCATTCTTCTTTGCAGTGGAAACAAACCAAACATGCCTTGACATACCACTTTGGTGTTGGGTATGTGTTATATTCTTTGCACGAGCAGTATGTGTTAAATTTTTTGGGCCGACATATTTTCTCCGGTTTCGAGCCGACATATTATCGCCGGGCCGACATATTTCCGGGACCACATGATATTAGGTGGTTTTCAGCAAATGGTTTTTGCCGATGGTTTTCTATTTCCAGTTAAGGAATTAGGGTTTTGGACTAATCCAGGTCATTGGGTTAGGGTTTTGGATACCGCTGGCTCCTATATGTATATTGTATTGTAAACAATGTAACACAACGTGTATCAATATAATATATGCTGGTTTTCCCGGTTTGGGTTTCCAGGTGAAAAATCTCTGTGTAATGTTTGTATTTGCCATTGCATCTTTTCTGTTCTTTTCTGAATATCAGTTTGCAGTAGATATTGTACAAGGTTAGAATTTACATTTGGTTTATGTTTGTTAGTGTGTTTTCTTGGTCCCCTAAGTATGGGGATAGATTTAGGTGGTGAAATCATTCCTTTGTTGGCCTCATTCAAGCTTCTACAAGCACATTGTAATGGTTTTCTATCCATTTCATTTTCGATTGTCTCTTCTTCAATCAAAATGGTTTCTTCTTTGGTTTCTCTTGCCTCGAAATTTTGTTTTTTGATGGTCTTATCTTGAGTTGATATTTTACTTGGTTATTTTTGTCCACCCAAACTTAGGCCTTCATGATCGAGTCTATGCTTATATCTACAAGAAGATTTACAATCTCTTGGATTCTCTTGCCTAGATCTTGGTCATTGTAGCCCATTTGTCGTATGTGCTTGGAACTGTTTCCTCTGGTATCTTTTTCAAAAACATTAAAGGGTTCTTGAAAAACAAATTGAGAAAGGTCCATAGAGAGTGAGATTACCATGTTTGTCTCGTTCATAGTGCTAACTTCTACAATATCAATGGAATGTGTTTGCACTTCCTTGGTCTTATGGACAACTATAGGAAACTTAGCTAATGTCTCAAGCTCCTTTTTCAACTCTGCTATTCTCTCCTTCAAGTGTTGGTTCTCCTCTTGGATCTACACATTGAAGCTCCATAGTTCTTCCAAGCTCTCTCTTTTCACTGCTTTATCCAGGTTGGCCGTGTTTCTCATCAAAGTGATAACAATGGCTTTAAGGTCACAAATTCAACGACTTTAATACAAATATGATTCAATATGATAAACATGGTAATTTATATCCCACAGGTTTCATCAACTCATATCTTTCAAGAAAATTAGATTCAATTGTTTTTCTCTGCAAGTACAATCACACTAAAATCTTTGTCTTAGTATTTGGGTTGTCGCTCTATTATAAATCTAGTCTCAATGCCAAGTTCACAATGCACAATGTGTTTTATTTTGAATGTGCCAAAACATGCACTTTGGTTTATTTATTTATTTTTAACTATGCACATGACACTTTAAACAACAACCACTATCGTACAATATCCTTTCAAACACTAATATATGCAAGAATATGTCAATGAATTCATATTCAATAAGATTATCAATAAGGAGTATGCCCAGACATGATATGTTGAAACATACACCATGCAAATGTATCAATTACAAATCTTCACATACACCTTAATGTCAATGAACACATAGACCCTATTTTTTTTTCTGCTATTCAAATGTGACTACATAGAATTCATTCAAATTGCCAATAATGAAACAAATTCTACCCATTCACCAATACTCTGTAGGAAGCATTCAAATCTTACAAAGTTTAATTGAAAATACAAACACATGTGCATGATCCAATGAGTCAATAAAATGTATCACTGAAGATGAACTGATACTCCGAACAATGCAAAGAAGGGAGTTCAATGCAAAATGGACATTGTGTTGCGAGGGAATGAATTGCCTAATGTTACACTGAGTATTCACACCAATTTTAAGTCAAAGGGGAGTGTGGGTAGTGTTGTGGGGCATAGCATCAATTTTAGTGACCACCAGGCAGTTGTTAATGTGGTTCACACATTGATATTTTAATTAAATATGCCCAATGATTTAACAAGTCACCCATTGAATACAGACTAATACGTTGGATCATCTATCTGCCCAATGATTTAACAAGTCACCCATTGAATAGAGACTAATACGTTGGATGATCTATTGCATATGTACAAGTATTAATTTAATTGACAACCCATCCACATGTCATTTAAAAAAATAGGGAACACAATATTTACTTTGGAAACTCAAGTGGGAAAACCAACACTTCATGCCTATTTTATTCAGCTCAAGAAATAGTTACAAAGGTGAGATACACACAGATTTCATGTACTTACTAGAAAAATTGCAGATTGATTTCACTTGGGGACAACCTTCGATCTTTGAGTAGGTCCTTTTCCAGGCCCGTCATGCTTCTGAAACTGCACTTCTTCTTCATTTCCTCTCCATCTCTCTTCCTCTTCTCTTCATTGCCCATTAATTTTAATAGCATTTTTTTTAATAGAGCTATTTGGAAGGCCAAACATCAAGTTGGTCATTTTATCTTGTGATGGCTTTGGATTTGGACAATTAATTCAAACTTCGTCAAAATCTATTCACAAAGTTTGGGATGAGGAAATATTTTGGATCCATTTTGGATCATAACTCCTTATCGACAGCAACTCCAAGCCATGTCAATAATGGCTTCGTTTAGAAATGGAACTGTTTATATTGTTTTTGCAATTAATACGTTGACAACAACTCCAATTGCAATTTGAAAAAGTTGGCTCAGTTTAGAAATGAAAGATGTTTAGATTGGTTTTCCAAGTTTCCAATGTAGATCAGAAACGAGTTCTACACAGACTTTTGAAGTAGTTGTTTTGTAAGCCTTGAAGGAATTTTTGTACTAGCTATTAAGCAACCTAGGTCTATCAGTTCCAGAAGCTACTACTTTATGGTGGTTGTTGGCTAGTGCTTTTCATATAAAATTTTATGAATGTACATATTTTTTTAAATTCATAGTTAAGGAATTGGAGCTTACCGAGTAAGAAAACACTATATCAGGAATTGGAGCTTACCGAGTAAGAAAACACTATATTAGGAATTGGAGCTTACCGAGTAAGAAAACACAAGCATTTCACATGTTTGTGATTCATGAACACAATAAAATTCATCAATTGTTCATCCATGAAATTTTAAGCAGAAAGGCATTTATATAATTGTCACAGGAAACAATTCTTTTGTCATACTTTAGAGCAACTTGACGAGCAACAGCTCTAACTTCCGTCTTCTCGGTTCTCATTTTCTGGATAAATTCCAAAGAAGCACCCACAATAGAACTAGAATAAGGCTTGTTTTTTGTATGTCTCCTCTTCTTTACTTGGTCAGCATGAATGTCCTAGTGATGGGAATAACAAGCGATGAGTGTACATGCATAACCCACTACACATAATATGCAACATATAGCCATAAAAATTGACCGGTTCACCGTCTTGTGTTGTTTTCGGTACATTGCAGTCCAGGTAAGCTTGGATGGCTTCAAGAAATTATGGAAATACCTCTTACATTTGGAATTGGAAAACAATAATACATTTGAATTTCCAAGGAAAAATAATTGAGAATTGAAACTATTAGATGTTTCACTAGAAAAGCGTAAGAAGACAATATTTTGTGTACAAAAAACTTACATTATGCTGTCTATATAGGTTTTTAACATAGATAATACACATCACTTGTTTGTGGGACTCAATTATGGCATTCTCTAGAGAGTTTATCAACAGTATTGTAAGAATAAAACAATGTGTAGAAATAGAGCTTCCAAAGCATACCTAATCCACCATGCAAAGTTTTCAAAATATCTTCAATCCACTTAATGAAGCATGCAATATTTACTCAAATGATTTACTCACAAAAAATGGCATGCAGAGTTTTAGAAATATCTACCCACCTGAGAATCCGATCGGATGAACCTGATACCCTTGCTCAGGTAGATCTTTGCACCGCTGAAGAGGAAAATTTCTCTCCTGCAAATATTGGAGAAAGACAGAAGAAAGAAAAAGTATGAGATGAATAGGCTATCTATGAAAACAAGGGTTGAAAATTGAGAAGAAAAACATATATATTTTATCCTATGGTCCATTAGAAAAGGGGACAACTATGTAATACCAGTACTACACAACAAATAGATTTCCACCAAAAGTGAAAACACACAATAATCTTGTACATGGGATGAGTCTTGTCATGGGATGGGTCTTGTACATTGAGTGATTATTGGTAGACGTTGCTACATGAACCTGCACCAGTTTGGCTGGCGTTGGGATTCAATGGAAACTTTTATTTCCCTAGTCGGATCATGAAAAACTGTTTTTGGGTTGAGTCTGATTGAAATTACCTGTACACAGACTTTTTCCTAATCACCCATCTCAGGGGTTTTCTTTCCAGCTCAGGGGTGGTATCCACAGTCACTACCTAAGGCTGAAAGGAAAATAGCTCATGAGAAGTCAACTCCACATGCACATATTTGATAAAAGATAAGTGTTTTGCAATTATCTGTCTTATCTTGTTAATGTCTGTATGTTGTTATGAATACTGTGCTTGAATCAGAAATTGTATGGAGGAATAAACATTAAATGTTTATGAAATGAAGAAGGATAAATAATCCTACTATCATCCACGTCAACCAATGTGGTTTGTGGGACATTTGTTAATTCCATTTATTGGTGGAGAAAAATCAAGACTAGGAGGTCAACCACCTACCCTCTCGTGCACACAAGGGCTCTATACTCTTTTTGCTAAGGATACAATTCTAGATTAATTGGTGATGAAATAATATAATGTGTATTCTTTCAATTCCACATTGACATTTGCATATAAATCTGGTTTATGAGTTGTTGGAAGCTCTGGATAGAGTTAAAGTTGGTTTTACAGTTTGATATTGGGAAAAAATTTGGTGAAGTGGGTACCCCACTCGCCAAGGAAGCTGGGCAAGTATGCCACAAGCAGCTTAAACCTTGTATAATATTTGGGATTTCCTTAGCATCCTCTCATAATTCTACCTTTTCCACAACATTTATATAATGGTTCCAATAAATTTAAGCTTATGAAGTCTTTTATTAATAGTATTTTAGATGCATACATGTTAAATCCAGGATATCCTGGAGTAATAGGCAGACACCTTCATAGAAGTAATGACTACAACCAATTACGTTGGAGCTACAAGAAAATAAGAACACAGGGATTCAAAAAGAAAGAACAAGAAAGGGGAATCCCTTTTCTTATGAATTAGGATGATAATAAGCTTAGGAATAATGTGATCCATAATTAACCTAACAAATAAAGTGTTAGCAGATATCTCAAACCTATTTTTTGTTTAACAATTGGTCGAAAGGCACAAGAAGATCTGAATGACTTCTAGGGCGAGCGCTTGAACATCTAGGAAGGCCTTGCTTGGAATTGGGGGTTGGAAACCGTTGTGATATCTATCTCACCTAGGTCATCTTTTGTTGATACAGAGCCATGGATAAAGCCTCCTAATGCAAGAGCTCCTCTTCCAATCCAGTTTTTCTATTTGACATAACCCTAACATTATTTCCCATTTTAACATGTTTCTCTCGCTTCTTGGAGATGCAACTTAGTTGATTTCCCATGATTCTTCACTGAAGAAGATCTAATCTGATAATCTAGCAAGTCTTCCCAGCAAACACCACTTCCAGTTGTACTAAAAAATAAATACTAAAACTGTGAAGTTTAGGGGAATTATTCTATGCGGCAATCCAAGTGATTGTAAAAATTTTCATTACACTCCACCAGTATAGCTACCTGCTTGTGAAGTCCAGCCACATCGTATCCTTCGGCCTTGGAAAGAATAGTTGCAGGCTCTATGGTATAGGAGGGAAGAGGGGTTCAAATATCTCTCAGGTCCTCCTTTTCTTTCTTTGCTTTGGTCACTTCTGTTGGTGTTTGCATTGCTAGTGTTAGTGTGAATGATATCTCTATTCGTGTTTCAAATTTGGTATTTTAAATTAACACAATCATCCTCTCTCATGGAAAAGGTGGTTTTTTTGTGGATTTCAAACGCTCCTCTCCCTATCACACGCAAAAGAGCCAAGTGGAATGTTTAATGATTATATGTGAAATTATGAAACTATGTTTCACTTTTTTATTTATTACTAAAAATATGCGATAAAATCCAGTTTTACCCTACACCTCCATCATGGCAACATAATGGTATGCTTGACAATGTTCTCGAGTGTTAAATAAATCATGTCCACATTATGTATGTTTTTCATTGTCTTGTTGTGGGTAGTATATATCCTTAATGTGTAAGATGTATCATGGAAAACACATGTTAAAGGATGTACTTAGCTAAGTCAATTAAGTCAATACATAGAACACCACCATAAACTTGTGAAGTAAATTAAACCAAGATAAATGACATAGCCATAAACTAATATCCAAATATATGTGTTAAACTAGAGTGATAAAGAAATCATTATCAAACTAGAATGGTAAATAAATCACTATGTTAATTTAAATACCTGTAAGAAACTAATCACATGCATACCACACAAATATATTTAGTTGCACAAGAAGCTAATAAAAATGTTATTGCAATCTAGATTCAATTGCATGTTCTCGCCTAATTGTCTTTGGCTTAACAATCACAAGTATAAATACAGCTAACTAGTCAAAGTCAATTTACTTGGGCCAATGGTTTATTCCCCCATATATATTGCATGAGCTAATAAACTACACTATAAAGGTGTGTATAAAGTGTATGAATGTATCAATTGATATTACATAAACTAGGGACGTAATGGACTTTTATCCTGGCATGTATCCTAACTCAACATCATTGTTTCTAAAATAATGCATTGCCTCGAAGCATATACAACTCAACACTATTTAGTTTTAAAGCGAGGAACATTAAAGACATGAAGAGATACATTGGAGTTATTTAAAGTCGATGTTATGAGTTTGGTGATAAAAAATGGTTCAAAAGTAGTTGGCATGGTGAGAAAAAGGTTGTAGATTGACTTGAAAGACACAAAATTGAAATTGCTTACATAAAGAAGTTGGTGTTGACAAAAATAAATTGTCCACTCACTAGTACTAACACTAATGTGGTAGAATAATGTTGAAGATGGCCAACAGAATTATAACATGCAATGCTTTGTTGGATTCACTCTGGTAATGTGTTCATGAGAGTGCTACTTGTGATTCTACAATTTGTCTTCGAAGGGATACCTTTAATGCTTCTAGAAGTAGTGAATTTTAGAGTGGGGAATGGGATAATAAGGGTGCCAGAGGATGCAATGACAGTAGGTGGTGTGATCACGTGTTTGAACCTACCTTTAATTGTGGTGTCATACATGCATCAACTTTGTTTGTTGTTGTTTTTTGGTTCATCTTGATTTTTTTTTATCAACATGACATCTAATATAATGTGTCAAATATTTCAATATTTGGTGATGCGCACTTGAGCTAGGGGTGGGTTTGGAAGTTCACCGAGAGTGCTATTGATTTTATTCATTTGATAGGATATGCACACATATCATCATTCATCATCTACCATTCAATGATGCACACATATCATCTATTGTCATCTACCATTCGATGAAGTTAATTGGGGGCTCTTATTTGTCTTCAAATTTAGTGGGGTGTGGCTAAGTGTGAAGTTTTTCTACAACTTCAACATTTAATTTCAAGAGTCATGTGTGATTCATTTCAAATTTAGACTTCATCGATGTGAAATTTTCAATCCACATATCATTGGGTTTGGTGATGGAAAAAGATCCAAATTGTTATGCAACATGGTCATGTGATTGTCCTTGTTAGACAATCTTCAACATGGCGGAACATGTGAAAGTGGCACATTTATTATTCCAACTGTTGAGGCAGTCATGGTTGTCTTAACATTGGTATCAAAACTAGATATAGGGAATTGTTTTTATTGACCTATACTCTTAACTTCTTTAACTTGTTCAACTATGAGTTTATAAGTTCATGTGGGTGGAGGAAAGAGAGGGGAGTCTTTGTCCCCAAGGATGTAGCTTATTTTCTACAAATTTTTCTACAACTAATCTCTTATCTTCTATTAGTTATTCAATATCCAATTAAAGAGAAATATGTTCAAATCATGTGTAGATGAGTAACTGTGAAAATGTTATTTTATACTAAGGTTTAGGATGTGTAAAAAGTGCGAACGAGCTTCAACTTATTGTCGGCGACATTCAAACCTAGATAAAAGAGGTGGGGAGAGAGGCATGGACTTACGTGGGTGACAACCATTGTAAGTAAGCATTTAAAACCCACCGTTGCATATGCAATGTGTTTTAGACATCAAAACTAGTATTGTGGGTTACTAGTTCATATCCTTAGCTAAGATATATCATGGAAACACCCTATTTTCCACAAGAACAACCTATTCCTAAACCAAAACCACATTGTCCTAAAAGGTTAGAAGCTAAGAAGACTTACACCATCTCAGATAATTGCCTCTTAGATGAACTCAAAATATATGTGTCAAAATCCCTATCCTCAAAGATATTAGGGATATTCATGTCTACAATAAGTTCATAAAAGAAGAATTCATTAAGAATATAGGAAGACAAAGAAAATATTCTCCTATAGTAAATGTAATAGGGTAACTTGCAAATCTTATGTTAGGAAAAATATTTGTTCCTAAATACTTAGATCCAAGTAGTCCATTTTTGTATGTCTACATGAACAAAAAATTGATTTGGAATACTCTAATACATATAGGGCCTCCATCAATGTTGAAAAAGGATATTACGTATACTAGACCATAGGTAACTATTGATACACACACCTACTATACTCTAACTAGCATATAGATGAACTATAAATACTGAAGGAGTATTAGAGGATGTAACACATTGTGTCATGTGAGTAACTAATAGATTTTATACTACTTTAAACCAAATCCAACATGAATGGGTACGCCCTCATTTTAGGAAGAGCTTGGTTGGATATAGTTGATGGATATATCAATTGTATTGAAGGAAACATGACTATTGCAAATGGTCAACCTCAAAACAAAATTTTCCTCTACCCCTTGCCAAGCCACTCATCAATAATGAAATAACTATGTAGGTAGGACATGAAGAAGGAGAATAAATTTGTAGGAAATAGTACACCTTATCCTTAGAATTGAAATATTCATGTACATAAAAAATACAGATGAATACACTTTCATTTTCAAATTACATGAAAAAATTGTATCCAAGATTTGTGAAAATTGAATAATATACTAGACAAGGGGAAGTGATATAGTCTAAGGTTCCTATTTATTTGAAATAGGTTCCTTGGGAATATTTACTTGGAAATCTTCCCCTTTAAAACTCTCAAAATAAACACTAATTTGATTGTTGTTCAATAATTATAGTCACTAATTATTCTTAGAAACGACACAACAATATTATCATGGGATTACAAACACAAGTAATGTATTCATCCAAATATGTATACACACCACATCTACATCAAGGATGAATCTACACTGATTAAGCATTGTTAAACAAGAATTAACCCTACCTTAAAAGATATAATCAAAGTAGAATTAGTAAAACTTTTAGATGAAGGATTCCTCTACCCAATATATGAAAGTGAATGGGTTTCACCATTGATTATAGTTCCCAATAAAAATGGAAAATGGAGGGTGTGTTTATATTACAAAGAGATTAATAAGTGCAAAATAAATGACCACTGACCACTTTCCCTTACCTTTCATTGATCAAGTACTAGATTCTTTAGCAAGTAAAAGGTACTTTTCATTTTTATATAGATTTAGTGGATATAACCATATACATATTGCCTTAAGGACTGAGGCAAAATTACTTTTACTTTCCCAGGGGAACAAAAACCATATTCGTAACCTATACCATTTGACATCAAACAAAACTAATTTGAAGGAATTAAAGTCACACTCAATTATATCATTCAAAAACCCATAGTATCAAGGATTAAAGGATATGGTGGTTAATTATTCGAAGTCCAAATGAAATTTGGATCAATAGGAAGGTTGTTAAAGGGATATAATTAGGTTTAGAAAACGAGTACTAGGTCTTTTGAAAGAGTAGTGGAATAAACTCTTCCTTGCTCTCAATCAATTTGTCACTTTGTCTCGAATAAAGAAATCCTGCATTCTCCTCGAGGGGTTGTGTAAAGAAATCTAGTACATGTGAAATGAAGCATAGGATAGTGTTTCCCCCCTCCCCGTGTGGATTGGAGGAGATGGTAGTCGATGATTCAAACTTCAAATGACTTTGGTCCAAGAGAAAGGGAGATTAAGGGGTATAGTTAAGGGGTATAGTTAGGTCTATATATCATGATTTTTCTATTTTCAAAGAGTGGTGAACTAACCTCTTCCATATAATGAGTGAAGTTTTTGCTTTTACAAGAACTCCCAAATAGGGAAATCCCTCATTCTTGTTAAGGGACTGAGTAAATAAATCTAGTACATGTGAGATGAAGCATAGGGTAGCGTACTCCCCCTCTTCATGTGGTACCGGAGGAGATGGTGGTTAATGATTCAAACTCCATGTTTGACTTTCATCTGAAGAGGAAGGGTTCTTAAAGGATAGAATTAGATCTAGACAGTGAGAGATAAGGTTTTTGAAAAAGGAATGAACTAGCATCCTCCATACAGTGAATGATTTTTATTTTTATTTTAGAAGACACATGAATAGGGAAATTCATGCTCATACCCATTTTTTTGCCTAAAAAGTTGTTTGTATGCTCCAGAGTTAGACTACTCTGATTGAACACCATTAATAAATATTTGTAGAAATAAGTACACTAATTTGTGGTTATGACATTTACATATTGAACACCATTAATACAAATTAATAAATATTTGTAGAAATATGTACACTAATATGTGGTTGTGTCATGATGTCATACATAAAAAATTTGAAAAAATTTCAACGTTGGCCCCATTCACAGGTCATCGTTCTCCATCATGTACTCTATCCCTAGTACAATGTCTTTTAATATTTGTTTCATTTAAAATTTGATCGATCGAAAAATTAAAATGAAACGAGGACGAGATGAGATGATATATAGAGTGGGTCTGTGAGTGATATTTGAGTATAAGGAAAAATATCTCTTCCTTGTCATACACAATACAAAGGAAAATGGATACTGAGTGAACAATTGTTTAACATGTGGAGACCATTATCGCAAACATTGAATCAATTCCTCCATTGATCCAGTTGATGTATTGGACCTCACTCAACATTGAATACTACCTAATTATGCATCAGGTTATTTGGTATCCTTTTGGAAAAGTATAAATAAGACCCCCATTAGGTGCTCCCATATCAAGATTGACACTCGACACACCAATAATCAACCTCCATTCCTCTAACAAACTCTACAAATATTTGTAATGAAAAAGTTCATAATACATGTTGTGGTTTAACCATCTCACATTTCCTTGGAATATCCGCAAGAATGCAAAATTTCTCACACCCTTGTACATGGATCAAGATATTATGAATGATAAATTGGGTCTGGTCATATTTATTCCTCTCAATGAACTTCCTCTATGTTTTATGTTGGTGTTCATTATACAATGAACTCAACCCAACATAAAAAAAATGATTAAAACATATTTGACCATGAGTAATATTATCAATAGCAATAGACTCCCTTGCAATCCTCAACCTAATGAACAATTGTTTAACATGTGGAGACCATTATCTAAAATATTGGCTCAACCTCTCCATTGAGCCACCCGATGTATTGGACGTCACTCAACATTGAATAATTACCAATTATGGAGCATGTTATTTGGTATTCCTTTGGAAAAGTATCAATAATCCCCTCATTGGGTACTCCCATATCAACATTGACACTCAATCCACCCTTTGTAATGGCCCTTGGGAAAAATATTCCATGTAAACATTTGTGGACACCACACATGCTTGAGCATCGAGTTCCATAGATGGATGTTTTGCATGCACCCCAGCCTTATCCCAATCTTCAACATTAGTATTTTTGACATGTTCTTTAGCCCCTTCAACATCAACATTTATTCACATGATTTGTAGATGCAACTCTTCCCACAGGCCTATGGGAAGAGTTGTAGTTGTACTTTTCGGAAGAGTTGTAGCATCCAAGGTAGAGTAGTAGAGAGTGAGATCTACTTCGAGGCATGAAGAATCCTTGACCCCAAATTCAAAGACCTTATCTAATAATGAGATGTACCATAGGAGAAGATCTATGGGAAAAAGGAAGTAGGTATTTCATGGATTAATGGATCCATATCTCCTACCATCTGAGGTTGAATGAAGAAAACTGAGTATATTTGGGTGTCCCGAGGGGGAATTGGTGGGGTTCCCGTATTTCCCACTGCGTCGTCGTCTGGTAGAGGTAGTGCATCGATGGGTAAAATGACTAAAATTAGAAAAAGTAATCCCATTGCCAAAACTGACTCAATAAATGACTAAAATGTACTCTCATTTCCAAAACTAACTAAACTAAATCTAGAGTATGATAAAAAAAATTGATATACTTTGCCATAATGTGATGTAAATTTCTAAAACTTGCAACAACTACATTAACTTATCGAGTTAATGTTCCATATCTAGGGCCCTATAATATTTAACCCATGAGTGACATATGGTTATCATTTCAAGGATTGGTACATCATGGATGGTTGTTAGGCCTATTCCATGGTCGAAGGCTAAAATCTAGGGAATTGAGCAATAAAATTTACTTTATATGCTTCAAAAAAGTCATGCATTAGGATTTGGACCATCACACAATTTCCACTTTCCCTTCTATGTGCCTAAATGACCACCATATGTGAGGATTGTGCCTCTTTATTATTACTACTTTCACTCACCCACCACAAATGTCATCTTGCACCGACCCCACATAGTGAGTAGTGAATGGGGACAACGTTGAAATTTCTTCAAAATGTGCATGTATGCGTCGAAATTCGACATGGTTATACTAGACACATGGCTTGACTGTATGGGAGGGTTTCAATACTCAAGGATGTATGATGTCCCCACATAATCTTTGAGATCCTCCACATTTGCATGAATGTTCATCATGTTACACCTCTCATTCTCATCATTCATCATTCCCTTCTATAGAATCGTTGTCAGAATTATCTTGAAATTTGTCATGGAACATCAAATGCACCCATCACAAATTTCTTCCACCGACCCGTCGTAATATTTGAGATCATCCATGTTTGCATCAACATTCAATATAATGTATGTCTCATAGTGAGCATAGTGAATGGGGCCTACCTTTAAGGTGAATGAGCATAGTGAAATTTCTTCCACCGACCCTACATAGTGAGCAGTGAATGGGGCCAACATTGAAATTTCTTCAAACTGTGCATGTATGCATCAAAATTCGACATGGTTATACTAGATGAATTCCTTGACGATATGGGACTAGGGTTTCAAGACTCGAGGAATATGTCTCCTGTCCTGACCACATAATTTTTAAGATCATCCATGTTTGCAACAACGTTCATAATGGGGCATCTCATATTTGTCAAATGTCATTGTTTCCATCTATATAATCTTTGTTGGAACTCTCTTGAAATGTAATGCAACTTCCAATTCAACCACCACAAATGTCATGCACCGACCCCTCATAGTGAGCACTAGTGAATGGGGACAATGTTGAAATTTCTTCAATATGTGCCTATATGCATCGAAATTTGACATGGCTAGACTAGACACATGTTTTGACGGTATGGAAGGGTTTCAAGACTCAAGGATGTTTGATGTCCCAACCACATAATCTTTGAGATCATCTATGTTTGCAACAATGTTCATAATGGGGCGTCTCATATTTTTCAAATATCATTGTTTCCATCCGTAGAATATTTGTTGGAACTCTCTTGAAATGTCATGGAATGTCCAATTCAACCACCACAAATGTTATGCACTGACCCCGCATAGTGAGCACTAGTGAATGGGGCCAACGTTGAAATTTCTTCAATATCTGCCTGTATGAATAGAAATTTGGCATGGTTAGACTAGACACATGCCTTCACGGTATGGGAGGGTTTCAAGACTCAAGGATGTATGATGTCCCAACCACATCATCTTTGAGCTCATCCATTTTTGCAACAACGTTCATATTGGGCATCTCATTGTCAAATGTCGTTGTTTCCATATATAGAATCTTTGTTGGAACTCTCTTGAAATTTCATGGAACTTCCAATTCAACCACCAAAAATATCATGCACCGACCTTGCATAGTGAGTAGTGAATGAGGCCAACGTTGAAATTTCTTCAATATGTGCATGTATGCATCAGAATTTGACATGGTTAGAATAGACACATGCCTTGACAATATGGGAGGGTTTCAAGACTCAAGGATGTATGATGTCATACAAAAACATTTTGAAAAATTTCAACGTTGGCCCCATTCACAGGTCATTGTTGCCCATCATGTACTCCAGTCCTAGTACAATGTCTTTTAATACTTGTTTCCTTTAAAATTCGACCGATCAGAAAATTAAAATGAAATGAGAAGAGCCCTAGTACAATGTTTTTAATAGTTGTACTCTAGTCGAGAATACCTGCAAACCGTTATTGAAGTGTCGTTATTATAGAAAATTTTTGGCAACATCCGTAAAATGAAACATATTTATATATTTTATAACCTCGCACTTTCGACGATCATTCACCAAATCAAAGTTGACTTGGTCAAAATACTAGGTGATCGTTGGAGGGGGAAAACCTAGTTTCCACAATGTCGTAATTGTGACCACTATTGTCACAAACATGGAAAGAGAGATGACTATGTAACAAACGTGGCAAGAGAGATGACAACGTGGCAAGAGAGATGTTAACGTGGAAATAACAACATTATTGGGAAATATGGAAAAACAAATTTAAAATTTCCTTTATTTTTCGACAATATGTCCAATTTTGTCCATAATGTGGCAAACAGAACGTCAGAATTTTTATAATATGTACTAGTGCCACCTTCACACTTCTTTCCAAGTATATGCAATAATTATATAAATTATCTAGAAACATGCAGAAAAGATCTTGCGAGCAAATGGGATATCTATCACAGATGTCAATATATTAACCCTTATTTTTCGTCTTCTATACTTTGTCTTTTATCACGAAATTGTTAGGTGCAAAATGTATATGATGGAAGTGTTGGGTCCAATATTTATATAACGGAACAAGTGGGATAAGAATGAGATAGCGCTAATTTGGGATGCCGCGGTGAGATATTTGGCCAAGTTTTGAAAGGGATGGTCGTCATTTGGGTTCCTAATGTGAAGGTATAGATAGAAATGAGGATTTGACAGTCTGATAACCGATCAACCTACGGACAATGCAGGAGCCCAAGAAAGTCAGGTTCAAGTTTAAAGGGATTATTTTTATGTTTATTTAAAATGTATCCATATTAATGTATCTTACTAGATTATTTTTGGTCCAAATGTAAACCATGTTCGAATTTTAATGGTGTTTTGTGATTTTATATCATTACTTTGACTGACTGCTAGGCATTTGATGCCTAGCCACTTTTTATATTGCAGATTCTTGGGTAGGCGGGCTCTATAACTGTGGTAGAATTGTAAATGACGTAAGTGTTTGATGAAAAATATATATCACGGAAGTGTTGTGTGCAACATGTATATCACAGAATAGGGGGCATAAGAAATCGATAGTGCTAAGTCGTGATGAATTGTAGAGTACGAAAATTTTGGGTGCAAGATGTATATCATGCAGTTGTAGATGACAGAAGTTTTGGCTTCAATATTTATAATAGCGCCAACCTAGGGGTTGATCGAAATCCCATAAATCATTGTTGAATACGTATATCATAGAACAAAGGGCATAAAAATTTGATAGCGCAATGTCGCGACCCGGTGGAGAGATAATTGGCCAAGTGTTGAAAGGAACTACGTTCATTCAGGCTCATGATGTGACGATATAGGACCAATCCACAATCTGGGGGTCAGTTGGGCTCCCGTAAATCATTGTTGAATACATTATTTGCTTGTTAATGCCAATAAGCAAAGATGTGCACTGAGTTTTCACTAGTGAAATCATAATGAATTTGAATTGACGATGGAAGGAAAACCTTCTTCATGTTACACATTTTGCACTAGAATTTTTTGATACATACAATTGGACATTTGGGGCCTTACGTCTCCTCGGGAACCCTTGCCACCCTATTTTGAACCCCGTCTAACCGCTTTCCATAGGTACTTTTGTGCCCGCCACCTTTTCACTTCTTTCCAAGTATATGAAACAAGTATATAACTTCTCCAGAAACATGCAGAAAAGATATTGCGAGCAAATGGGATATATATCACAGATATCAATATATTAACCCTTATTTTCCATCTTCTAGACTTTATCTTTTATCACAGAATTGTTGGGTGAAAAATGTATACGACGAAAGTGTTGGGTGCAAGATGTATATAATGGAACATGTGGGATAATAATACGATATCACTAAGTTGGGATGTCATGGTGAGATATTTGGCCAAGTGTTGAAAGGGATGGTAGTCGGTCGGGTTCTTGATGTGAATATATAGATGGAAATGAGGATTTGACAGTCCACTAACTGATCAACCCGCGGACAATCCAGGGGCCCAAGAAAGTTAGGTTCAAGTTTAAAGGGATTTTTTTTATGTTTATTTAAAATGTATCCGTATTAATGTATCTTACTAGATTATTTATGTTCCAAATGTAAAATATGTTCGAATTTGAATGGTGTTTTGGGCTCGATTTTTTTTTCTCAAAACTACAAGGAACAAAGAAAAAAATATATGACTTTACATTTTGTATATCGAAGAATATTATGAAATATAGGAAGCTACGATATATGCACAATATAGAACAAGAACATGTACAACGAAATGAGTTAAAATTACGAATAAATACAAATTTCAAATAACAACACCAAGCATTGAATATCAGCACAGAACAACCCTAGATATTTATATTTAGATAAAATGGGTCAGAAAATACATTTGAGAATATTTCCCAGAAAAAGTTGTCTTCGAATTTGTAAAAAAAACTATAGTTCAATACATATTCTGTGAAATAAAAATGTGATTTCCAGAATGACTCCGATTGGGACTGCCATGGACTACAAATAAAATATGTACATGAATGAAGTTTCTAGAAAAAAGAAAGTCGGCGATGGAAAACAACAAAACCTGGCAAGAAGAAAGAGAAAATTGTCAGATCTGGGTTAATGATTTGTTAGAATAAGCGGATGAAGACAAAAGAATGTAATCACTATCAACTTACTATGATGGTGTCTTGTGCCTTCTTATTTGTTCGTTGATGTCCTTTTATGGCTTTCCTCAGCTTTGGCCTTCATTGGTAATCTGGTCGACAACCTTTTTCAACCATTCTTCGATGTATCTCCTCATGGGCACCACGTTCATTTCATGCCAGATTTTTATATTGAATAATTCACTTTCCAAGTCCCTTAGATGAATAGACAAGTTGTGGAATTCTTCTTAAATATTTTTGTTTCTAATTGCATAACCGACTAGCCAAGTTTTCATTTCACCTTCACCATATTCAAGAATGCCATAGAAATTTTCAAATGTCTTTTATAGATATGAACTTGATCATCAAATGATTGCTTGGTTAAAAACAATGAGTTTAGTATCAATTTTGGGTCCTAGACTTCATTGGTGCTGATAGCTAGATCTATCTCAGTTAGCTTCTTGAATAGTTTGTCTCTTTTAGATATGGTATGGATACATTATTGAACGATACCAATCAGGTTCTTTACATTTTCTTTCGAGCATGTGTTTAGCTGGTCTATTCGATCGAGGGAAGGGAGTTCCTCCTTTCTTCTCCCAAATTTATTCATACCGGTAAATTTAACACCAAATGGTAAAACTGCATCGAGATAAAAACCTTGCTCGTTCTTGATATTTTCTTGTAGATACTCATGAAAAGCATGCACTCTTGTTCCAAAAGAGACCATATTCTTTGACATCTCCCAATCTTTTGTTATTCATTCCATTCTTCTGTTTATATTCTTTTCCACATAGCCTTGGGCCGATTTGAGAAGGCTTGTTGATCATTTTAACCTTGGTGAAAGTGCGGTGGCCCAACCATTGCCAAAGGAGTAGAAAACTGTGGAAGAGGCATTGGAGTTGCCTCCAATTCTTTGATTTGTGTCTTTAAAATGAGGTTTTTCATTTCAAGGTTACTAATAAAGTTTTCTAGAGCATCTCCAGTTTCTCGGTGCATATTGGATATTTGGGAAGGGTGCATGTTGCATAGGTTGATATCTGAACGAGATATCCCTTTCTTATTCTTTACATATCTGTTTTCAATAATCAATTTTTTTTATTCGCTCTCAAAAACAATGCTCTGAAATGAAAAAGACTATTCTCCTTCCAATGTATCTATGCCAATTATTTCCATCCCAAGATTGTCAAGAGCAGTTCTCTCTAGGTGATTTTCATCAAGGAACATTTTTTCAATGTCAATTTCTAGTTCCATATCTTTGAGGGAGAGATCATAGATATCAATTTCTCCCCTCGTTCCCTCCTGTTCTTGGACTATTGTTTTCCATTTTTTTCGCACGGGAAGCTTGTGACAACTTTCAATTTTGTCGGAGGGAGGTTTCTTATCTCCTCCTCCACCTAAAGAACTATGTGTGACTTTGTTTCTTGGGTAAGCCATTGAAGTACTACTACAAGATGTTGTGGTCTTAGTTGTGGCGGTCAGGGATTGGGAATGTTTTTCACCCGTGTCTTTTCGGTTTTTCTTGTGCGAATCATTGGTACTATTGCAGAGTCCATTCAAGATAGTGTAAGTGAAATAATTGTTGAAGTGGTCCCTGACCATGAAATCCCAGGATTTCCAAGGCAAAGAGATGAATTGTCCTTTCCCTTTTTCATGGAAGAAATGCAACCAGTAGATGTACTCCCTTGTTATTCCAACAAAAACCATTGTACTATATATGTGACATGGAAGGAAGAAAGGATTTTGTTTATACCCGAAAATACTTATAACATTATAGTTCTCCATTTCTTCAATCGTTCCCTTCCTATCCAGGAAGATTGTTGGTTGACCATAAAACCGGGTAAAATACTTTCCAAATATCAATGCTTTAAAAACTGAAACAAAATAATTAAAGACCTTATAAAATTGTTGGCAAGCGTCGTGTGTCCATAATTTATGGCATGAGAATGTTACTAGGTAAAATTCAGAGTTCAACTTCCTACACATAGATAGTAGTCCAGGAAATGGATAAGAATTTGACATGACAAAAATTAAATAAGATGGCATAAAGAATTTCTTTTGCCTCCTATATTACAATAACTGGGAAGAGATTTGAATGGAAATCAGCATGCGACAATGGAAAATGGTTTGTTGCTTGACCATAAAATATAAAATATACATAATCATCCGAGAGATGTCATTTTCACTTTCCTGTCTCATTGTCCTCGTGAAAAGTCATGCAGTTTGCCAAAAAAGGTTTTTACATGCACTAACCTATAATATGGCCATATCTTGGCGAGTGGGTGTTGGGTCCTGTAATAACTTTTGAAAGTGGTATAATTCATTATCGTGCTTCTTTAAGAACTGTTTGCAATTATTTTCCTTGAAAGTAGGCATTGGGTCGGGAAGTGTTAACATATTTCTAAATACTTTAGACGATAGGGAGATTTAGAAATGGTCACCTATGTGGAAAATCCGCTAATTCAGAATATAGTTCTCGGCGCAGCATGTGACCAAGCCCTTAAAGTAAAAGAAAATCGGGGATACAATCTGTCATTGCAATTTCATATGTCGAGATAACTTTCATCTGGGCCTAAGTGGAAAAGTAGTAGTCATAAGCTAGGGACCACTGAAAACCATGGTCCTCATGCCCGAAAAATATCCAGGGTATCTCCACAGACATGTTGTCGAGATGCAGCCATAAGGTGATGAAAACCTTCCTTTGCTCCTCATTGTATTTAAAATGGACGTTGCAACATCATAATATAATATCCAGTAAATCTTGGTTCAATGTGTTTTAATGGAAGATGTCCTCGACCTTTTCTCCTTTTAATTCCAATATTTTCAAAGCTAGTAAAAGAGTCATCAATTTTAATTGGGAAAGCATGTGAAGATGGCAGGGAAATCGAGAAACTATTGAAAAGCGGGGAAAACATTAACAGTTGTGTAATATACCTAGATCTTGAAAAAAACAAGTTCAGGTCAAAAGATAATTTGTTTATATTTACTTAAACAATTTTCATATTATTTTATTTTATTACTATTCTCCGTGGCCCAATTGCAAACTATGTTCAAATTGGAATGGTGGAGCAACATTTTCATATGCAAGCAGAGTCTCAAATATCCAAATCTGTAAGGTTAAAAAATGATATGCACAATACTAAAGAGCGGAATCATGTGAACACCTTTGTAGATGATAGCGGGCCAACACAATATTGAATTCTTGCTACGATGACGCCCTAAAAAAACACAAAAAACCATCATTGTTTTTGTGAAATCAAGATTGACAGAGGAAACTAGTCAGTTTCATAATATTATCCCACAAATTCATTTTAATGGGAGATTACCTCGAGCTTTCCGCTTATTAATGTTAATCTTTTTAAACATCTGTTGTGAGATGTCACTCGTAAAATCATAATTAATGTGTATTGGGAAGGGGCAAATGTGGCAGGCATGGAGGACAATTAAAGATGATTTGGTACTTTTTTGAACCTGGGAGTCAATGGCGGAATCGTAGATCACCCAAGTTTTGGATGGAAGATGTATACTCGAAACACGGGGAATGAAACTTCGATAACGCGTACCTGGGAACCCGCGGCCATAAAATTGTCTAAGGAAACAAAAGCGCTCGGTTGGACTTGTGATGTCAAGATATATATGGATATACAATTTGTGAGTTTGATAAAGAGTGAGGCTTGCGAGTTCGAGGAGTCTTGGGTCGAATTGTAGATAACTGAAGTTTTGGATGCAAGATGTATATCCAAACACAGGGCATGGGATTTTGATAATGTATTGAGGGGGAACCCGTGGCCATAAAATTGGCCAACTGTAGAAACAAACTGGGAAAAATATCAACAACTTCTTTGAAATATCAACAGATGCTAGGAAAAATAAGTCGCAAGCTTCAAGTCCAGCGTCGAATTGTAGATCACTGAATTTTCGGACAAGATGTATACCATGCACACGGAGCATGAGAGTTTGATGGTGTCTACACAAGAACCCATGACCATAAAATTTTTGAACTATGAAAATGAATGGTGGTCAGTTGGCCTCGTGATGTAAATATATAGATGGACATGGAATCTCTCACTCCGCCATCCTAGGAACCCGCGAGCATAGACATGGGACTAAGTATAGAATCAGAAATGGATAATAGAGGGGGGGGGGAAAGGGGAGAATGGATAAGTATAGAAGAGGAAAATGAAAAGGAGGTAAGAACTGTATGCCTCACAGTACAAAGAATACAATCTACATGAAAGAAAAATTTTACGTAGGAACACATGAAAATAAAATATGGAGTACAAATTTATTTATTTCAAGATAGAAACACATAAAATATAATTGACACGAAGACAAGTTAATGTACAGGATGATATGAAGTATCCAAGGAGGAAAAAAAAAATAGATATGCAAACCAATTCAATAAATATAGGCAGAGTAAACAGAAAACTATTGGATATGGAACACAGGTAGAAATACGCACCTTTGCATGGATTCTTCTACATTTTTGGTTAGAAGTTCTTTGTTGTGTCTAGTTTTCATGTTTGCTTATATGAACAAAAGAACAAAACAAAATGGACATGAACATAAGTTGACATGTAAAGAAAAAAGAAAGTACTATGTACAAAGACTAAATAAAATAGAATAAAAGGAATAGAGTAACAGATAGTGTGAGAAGAATGCACCTTTTTTTTTTAGTTCATTCAAGTTTGTGTGTATCTGTGTGTGTGTGTGTGTGTGTGTGTGTGTGTTTTGTAAAACAATTGCGACCAAAATTAATTACAAACCAGGGAAAACTAAGAAGTTGGATATCTCGATTTTCTGCAACAAGATAGACAGATATGCTTTGAAGCATAGAAATATGATTCTATAATATGCCTGATGTATATTTCATAATTCAAGTGCAACAACAACTATATGGTAACCAAAGTAGTATGTGTACAGACCAAGGAAAACTAAGAAGTTGGATAATTTGGTTTTCTGCAACAAGCTAGACATATATGCTTTGAAACATATAAATATGACTTTGCAATATGTTTGATGTATATATCATAATTCAAGTGCAATACCAATTGTATCATGATCAGACCAGTATGTGTCTAGGATAAAGATGTTGTATTGAGGAATGGGAACATTTGACCATACATGGTCAATAAGCACGCTTTGTACATGGTTTTTGTTGTTCAAAAGAAAGCGGAGATTGTATTTGCACATGTAATTTTCCAATTCTTTTGTTCTGACAATATTTTGTAGCATGTCAATATTGAAGTCTCCTACAAGCACAATGGTTCTGTTCAGATGAAAGTGGTCTAAAGCATTGGAAATAACATTTAGTATGTTGGAGAATGTTGCATGGGGAGCATCATACAGATTCAGTATTGCAATTTATGTTCCATGGAAAAATATTTTTGCAAGCACCATCTTAACATTCTTTTCTTCGAAAGATATATGCTCCAAAAGTGGTACATGTTTTTTCCCCAATATCATCACCCCATGTGTAATGTAACTTGATATGCAATTGTGATTTGGAAATTGTTTGTTTTGCATGCATAATGCCATGTATGTGTCATGCAAGCACATAATATCAAATCACATTGTATCATAGTCATTGAGTATATCATCTATGTGTGCATGTAATTTGCGTGTGTTAAGTGAGAGAATTGATACAAATGAGTTTGTTTGTATGAATTGGTAATCATACTGCAGATGGCATTTTGTGGTAGTCCTGAGACATTCCATTTCAATATCAACTTTTTGTTTGACTTTGAAATTATTATTTGTAAGAGGACTTAGTAAATGCAAGGAGTGTACGCTTCTAACACGGGACAATGTTGTGTATACAAGTCCATGTATTCAAATTCCAGCAAGCTTAAATCCAACACTATCAAGTGTTAGTCCTTGCAATATATGGATTGTACGTGCACATGCAAGTTTAATTGGAAACTATTTTTGAATCTTCATTCAACCTGTCTTTGTTGATGTTAATACTGGCTTTGATATTCACAAGATAGGTGTCCAATCACTTGCAGTGTTAGAATTATATAGATAAGCCAACTTGCTTGCTTGTCACTTGCCTATATGCGGTTCATGGAACTTAATCCACACAACATCAAGTTTTTTTGTTTTGGTATAGCCTTTGAGTATTCCATATACACTATTGACCAAGCCATCCTGTGAACCATAGTTGCAGGGATATATCTCACCCAACATTTCTAATTTCAGGACAAGCTGCAAAGGTAAAGTGGTTGTATGTTCATGACGTGGCACATTTCCATGGTTGTCTTCTTCCAGGTCAATTGAATTGATAATGATATCATCGCCAAGCATGAGTGATAACATGTACCTGTTATGCATTGCAACATCCTTATTTTTGTAGAACAGGTAAGGGGAGTTTAGATCTATTGATGCAAGTCGCAAGCACCTCAAATTGATATATTTTAAGTCATCATGTGTTTGGTTGTTTGTCCTCATTCTACTCGGAATTGCAATAAATGTTTCATTTGTCTACCGCATTGTAGTATGCAATTCAAAGCATTTAATATTGTCTCTCTAGAATTCATGCGTCATTATTTTCATGTTAACCGTAGGTTGTTCAAATATCAAAGAATGTTGGATCGATTGTGCTTAATAAAGATCCCCATAGAATATCATGTCAATCTTTCCAAAGTATTTTTTTTGCACATGTTTTATGCTTCTTAGTCAGTTGTCAATGGAATACAAGAATCGACTTCCAATCAAAGATGCCTCATCTATAAAGACAAGTTGGAGTTCTTCATAAAGCTTAGACGAGGTATCTAACATTTCCTTGCTAAGTGGAAGAAACTGTGACTTGTTAAAAGGCATTAAAAATGAAGAGTGGATTGTTGTTCCACCTGCATTATATACATCTTTTCCTGTGTATGCAACTATTAGGCCCTTTGGTTTCATAGGATCAGAGGAATTGTTTGAATCATAGATTTGTATAAGCATTTGGAACAGTTCTTTCGCTGTGAATGTCTTTCTTGTTCCTTCTCTGCCTATAAGGAACAAGTTCACGGGAGTGTCCATGCTCAAGCGTTTTTTAAGTGCAATTTCCTTTAGAATTGTTTGTTGTTCTCGATTCAACAAATGTATGATT
>ML793929.1:95892-108658 GCA_009831015.1 Picea engelmannii
GAGTCTTCTTCCACTTCATTTAACAAGATATGGTTTGAGGCCAAAAATATATATATCACTCACATTCCGCTACCAAGGATCCTCACAGACCGAGGTCAATACTAATCTTCCAAAACAATCTCCCTCTGCGTTGTGGACTTTGTGCTTGTTCATTTGTTAGGAAAAAAAGACGCGCTTCATGAAGATCTTGTTGTTTGGAGAGTATCTAAGCGAAGGAAATCATCACTTGAGTCTAATATCACTAGGCCATTTGGAAGGGCGCACTCTTCCTTGGTCAGAGGAGGGCGCTCCATAATAAATGTTTAGTAATTTTATTTAGCTTCAGTGATTTCTATTATAAATAGCTTCACTTCAGCAATTTCTACTGTAAAATAACTTTGTTTCAACATTTTCTATAGTAAACGGATAATAACGAAGAAGGAAAAGGCAGCCTTTCTTATAGATGTGCTCCTCTCTCACTTAATAGAACTGATGGTCAATTTATCGTCGAATTCATTATTCTCTCTTATCATTATCAGAGCGTGGACCTCAACAAGATTTTGCTCGACATCAAGAATTAGACGGGAAGCCATCATCCAATTCAATTATATATATATATATATATATATATATATATATATATATATATATATATATATATATTGTTTGTGTTCTCAAATCGCAACGTTCTGCATAGGGTGTTAGTATGCCCTCCTCAAGGTTTAACGTCATGCCCTTCTCAGGGTTAGATTTCTGGTAGTGTGCATCACCTCATGGAGGCGTCTCTTTAGATTGAATCACTCGGTGGATGAAAATAATGTCACATGGTAAAGGACCATTCATAGAGGACTTAGCGTCCAATGTGTTACACCAATTCAGGATTTATCTCTTTCTCCTCATGAGTTACTATATCTACAACATTGACGAGATCCAACACCTATCTAGCTTGATCTATCCTTTCAACTGCCCAAAGTTTCGGGCGAAATGAATGGAGAGACTATCTATTCTCGGATCTGTATTCGCTCCACCTACTTCAAGGCATGTCCCGAGATGGACGAGGACATGAAGCTTCATATTGTATGCCTGCAATAGGAGGGAATTACGCAAGCTTGGTGGGATAGTTAACTTGAGAATTTTTCATTGGTCATCGTGATAGGAAAGCCAATAGCTACAATGCTTACAATGTCTGCACACCTCACTTCTTGTGAAGGATTTTTTTCAGGCATTAAGAGACCGTCTCTATCCCCCAAGATATCACCAGAACCACTTTGCCAAATGGTTGCAACTTCAAATCAATCAACAGAGAGATACATCAATGTATTTTTCAAGTTTCACATCTAGTTGCACATTTTCGATCTGGAAGAGGTACAAATTGTCGAATTTAATTATGATTTGTAAATGATTTTCCATAGTGAGCTTGATTTGTTTTGAGAATCCTTCCTTGGACAAGGCCTTTCTTTGGGCCTTGGCAGTGGAATATAAGTTGGGTCCTTACCCAAAAATGACTGCTGGTGTAGCTTTCACAAGACCAACTTGCATGCATCTTTCAACTTCCGAGCACTTAATAACCTTTGCACCAAAAAGACATTATTTATAGAGTTTTCTCAATGAGATTCCCCTGTTGAAGTTGTATCTCTCAACAATCATATAGAATTTGACCCCTAGCTGATCCTAATGACTACTAATGAATTTGATACCTCTAATGTACCCATGTTTACACATAATTTTCATATTAATCATGAGTTGTATTTTCTTATCCTAGACAACGAAAGCCAAAAGAACCCGTGTCCCAAGACCTAGTACAATTCTTAAAAATCCCAACCACTCCACACCCGACCTCATACCATCTTGGCTAGGTACAAAAGTGAGGCCCTCGTCTTAGTGTTTCTCATTGTTGTGCTATGACCTTTTCTATTGGCCCTTTCTGTATACTCGTGTGTGATGTCTCTCCTTTATATTTTGTTGATCTTCTACTTGGCCTTCCCTACTAAAAGAGATGACATGTTGTCTATCATGCAAAATATCATCATTACCACCTACACCTTGGGGGGTGCACCTATGTGCTTACATCTTCTGCTCTTAAATCCACCCATCCCCTTACAAAAAAAAGATGTTAATCAAGTGAGTATCAACAAATGTGTCGCCTTGTTCTTGTTTCTCCCCATTAAACCAGATAACCTGAACAATAGTGCACCTCCGACCATGGCTCCCCTTCTCTAAGAATTTGAAAATGTACTCACCTAGTCCACGGGCCTGCCCCCGACTCACTCTATTGATAACACAATTGACATAATCCCAAGTGCCTCTTTTCCCAACACCCCATCCTATAGTATCGCTCCCCGAGAGGTTGCTAAGATAGAATGTCAAATTGGAAAACTTCTAGACTCATGCCATATTCAACCTTCATCGTCATTGTGTGTCCCTAGAGTTTATTATTCTGAAAAAGGAGAACTGAAAGTGGTGCCTAGTGACCCACTACCATGCCCTTAATAAAGCCACTATTAAAAACCACCACCCCCTACCCCAGATTGGGGATTTGTTGGACCCCTTACAAGGGGATTATTTATTCACAAAGATGGATTTAATAGAAGGCTACCATCAACTTTGCATGAATGCAACAGACACATGGAAGACTACTTTCAAGACCAAGTTTGGCATTTATGAGTGGTCGGTAATGCAACTTGTTCTGAAACAATGCACGCAGTTAATTAATAACATCGTTAGGCCCCACTTCGGTAAGTTTGTGCTTATTTTTCTCTAGGATGTATTGGTATTTAGTAAATCTCTAGTTGAGCATCTTCAACATGTCCACAACATACTTGAGCTACTGTAGGCACATGAGCTTCAGGTGAAGGAAAATAAATAATACTTTGTACATATATAATTTCAATATTTGTCCTTCATATTGGACACAACATGGGTGCTCCCATATCCATATCATGTATAGGCCTTGGCACAATGGCCAATGCTCTCCAGTGCACTTGACCTCAAGAGTTTCATGGGAGACATTAATTTCTATAGGAAATTTGTCTCTCATTTTTCCCATTTGGCTCATCCTTTACACCGGTTTCCCAATCAATCCAAATTTATTTGGAATATAGAATATTAGCACCACTTTGTGAAGCTACATACACCATTATGCTCTTCCCCTATTCTACGGCTATTGGATATGAATCATCCTTTCGATATTGAGACAGATGCATCTCAGATTTCCATTGGGGATGTACTTAAACAGGTAGGTCACCCAGTGGCATACCATTCAAATATTCTCGTAGAGGCAAAGTTAATTAGAACACATATGAAAAGGATTTTTACAATTTGGTGTAGAAATTGAAGCAATCACGCTATTAATCAGAAAAAAAACAATCCTTCATACGAATCATCGCCCCCATATATTCATCAATTCGTAGAGTAATATTCAAGAGAAACACAATCTGAAATGGGTGTCTTATATTCAGAAGTTCCATCTATTCATTAAATACAAGAAGGGATCCACTAACAATATGGTTGACTTGTTAAGTCTCCCCCTACGAAATTCTTTCACATTTTAGAGGTGTGTTGTGTAACATGTGATGCCTCGAAAGACATCTATGTAGAGGATTATTGATTTGGTGAAATTTGGGGAGCGTTTCTGCAAGCTATAGTGATCAATAAAAATCCATTCCTAGATTATACTATTCATGATGGATGGCTCTACAAACCTAAGCAACTGTATGCACCATACTCTAATTATATTCTTATTATCATCCATGAAGCACACACCTCTTAATGCACGGGGCATTTTGGCACAACCAATACCATTTTCAATCTCTAGTTCAACTTTTATTTTCCTGCTCTGCCAAAACAAATCGAGAAGTTCATTCACTTTCTCTCTATGTTCCTAAAGTAAGACATCCAATAACAAACACGACCCATACCATCCTTTACTAGTTCCCTCACTTTCACAAAAATCTATTTCCATGGACTTTTAAAGTGTTTTGCCTACCAATCTCCACAAACATGATTATGTTTGGGTGGTCATGTGTCATTTTTATAATATGACTCTCTTTATCCCTTGTCATAAGACTTCCTCTGCTACTCAGACAAGAGGCCTCTTCTTCCATCATATTTGGGCCCACTTCAAATTTCCTAGTAGAATTGTTTCTGATAGAGACTCTTATTTTCTCAGTGCCTTTTGGTGTACTCTTTGGTTTTTACTAGGTTTCCAACTTCATTTTTCCACCGCCTTTCACCCCAGACCAACAGACAAAAACAAGTTGTCAATCATACTGTGATACACTCCCTTTACATTTATTTTGATAAAAAAAATAGTTGGACTCCTATATGCATATTATCTAGCACAATTACAGCAGGGATATGGACTCCTCCGCTAGTTTCTCGCCCTTCGAAGTTCATCATCCAATGGATGATATTCCATATTTTCATCCTCCACTACTGCCTGATCAAATTCTTGACTCCAAGAATAGAACCACATGCCAAAAATAGTATCATTCACATATGTTGGGTAGAAAGGGACATAATTCAGCTGAGGCCAAATGGATGTCTGCAGAGACATTGCAGCGTAAATTGTCTCATTTGTTGGTGGAAGTAGGGATGGTTCCAAATCTAAACAGGGAGGAATTGGGCCACTAGGAAGGGTGCACCCATTCCTTGGCCAGTTATGAGGAGGAGGGATCTCCATAATAAATTTTTAGTAATTTGATTTTGCTTCAACAATTTTTATTTATAAACAACTTCACTTTAGCAATTTCTATTGTAAAACAACTTCACTTCAACATTTTGTATTGTAAATAACTAATAATGAGAAGGAAAAAGACACTTTTATTATAAAATCTCATCCTCTCTCATTCAACAAAATTGATGGTCAATTTATGGTCTAATTCATTTTTTTGTTATCTTTTTATGCTCTATTTTCGCTATTTCCTTTGTTCTTATCTCTATTCTTGGATAATGCATGGAATTTTCTAGTTGAGTTTCAAATTTTCATCCAGATCACTCACCTTCTTTCCATTGCCTATTTTCCAAATAGTCCACAACCCTGCTAAATGGAAGGCTATTGTCAACGCTTTCCAAATAATGGAACCACTCGATGGATTTATCGGAGACCTGAACTATTCCTTGATAGACATACCATTTAAATACTTCTATTTCAGTATTGTTCCCCGTAATGAAAAATCGTTAATGAGCCACCACAAACTAGACTCTTGGGATGCTAGAGAAAACACAAACAAGTAGACATTCTTTAACATCAAGTACCCCATTTTCTTATGGAAATATAACCTACTCCATTGGATCAATGAGGAGCCGCATGTTAGCTTCACCCAAACCCATAGAAAGAGGAAAAATAATTTTTTTTTATCCTCGTGAGTACTCCTTTGCAGACCCCCACAATAGAAGTCCAATAGACAAGAATTCTTTCCAGCACATATTTTACCAAGGTTAGTCTCCCTCTGTGAGAGAGAAATCGATTCCCCAAGAATGAAATAGAAGATTTTACTTTATTATACAACCAATTCTAGTCTTCTTTATTATAGTCGCCGGGATTTAAATAGAACCCCTGTTGGAATATATAATTCCTATGTATCTAATATGTTTTCTAATGTATTGAGAAGTAGAGTCAATCTCTACATGAGTTGTGTGATCCTATTCTTAGGAGTTTGTTTGAGAGTTGGATTTGTGAGATCTTAGTTTGGTGTCTGGTTTAGATATTCTCTCAACCTCTCCATTTATCTTTGGAATAAGTTAGATGCGATAAAAAACATATGAACTCTATATATTGGCATTACATTATATTCTATGTAATCAATAATTCAATAGAACTTTGTGTGTGCAAAATCATATTATCTCTACTCTCCCATTTTATCATAGTATCAGAGCATTAGGTCTGGGTGTAACTCCCTCATGGGAGAGCCCAGGAACATGTGGAGAGTAGAGAGTATTATGATTTATTGCTACGATATGTCTGTAATTATTGTTGATTAATGCAAGAGAAACCTGTGTTGTGTTCATTGCTAATGTAATATTGTTAAGATATTCCTAGCATCCAATGTGCCTCTCACTCATTCTTTCTGACAATCCTGCATCAGTAATCACTATTTATCACTAAGGAGAAGAGGCACCTTTGCGAAGGAATAGTTCTTTCGCAACTGTGTGAAAGCTACCTTCATATAGAGGCAGTCATTGTTGGTTATTGTTAATTGGTGCCTGCGTGGAAGAGAAGTCACATGTTTCCATTTGAAAGGCGTTGCCATGATTATGAAGCAGCTATCATTTTTTAAAGAATCAAGGGAGTCGAAAATTGTTGGTCGTTGCTTGTTGTTGTCTGAAGAGGAACTAGCATCGTTGGTTAAAGATCATGTGGATCAATGTAGATCTGTCAAAGAGAGTCACAATCTTTTCATGACTACTTTGAATTCTTAATCACTTGTTTTTGGAGCGATTATTTTTGTGTGCTAGATGATCGCTGATTGGACAAACATTTTTTCATATGGATCTGGGTGTAGTGTATTGAAATTCAACCGAAGAGGAAGAGAGTCTTGGTTGTACGTTGTCATGGAGGATGTTGTTGTCAAGATGCATTGATTTGGAGTCCTTGGTTTGTTGTTAGAAGTGCTTGGCCCACTGTATGGATGTTTTATAGTGAAGTGAGGTGTACATGCCCATTCTGTCAGACTCACACACCCTCTAATCTAAGTGACAAAAGTGAGATTGAGTTGTGATTTAACAAGTATTTCTATTGATATATTTTTGCGTGAAGGTGTGCATGGTTATGTCATTCAATATGTGTGAAGGTTCCTTTAATGGTATCAAGTATTTATGTGTGTCTTGGTCAATAATGAAACAATGTAAATGGGATTTGGAGTTATGATAATTTGTATGTGGTTTTTTGTACCTAATTAATATGTTGTAGGGGGTGCATGATCGATTGTACCTGACACCCTAGTGTTTTGGTCCAAGTTGTATTCCATTTTCATAGGCAAGCTAGTTTCCCATGTTTGTTGTAAGCCATGTTAGTCAGGCATATTTGTGGTGTGGATTTGCACATAGTTATCTTCTTATGCTTAGAGAGGATGTGGAGATGGAGAAATTGAGTCTTCAATTCAGGGGGAGAATGTGAGATGGATTTATCTCAGAATGTAATGGACCAAGTTATGATTAAGGGAGATTTTAACATTGATGACCCATGTAGCTAAAAAGCATTCCTAGAGGACTAACAATTACAACGACTGATGACCCATGTATTCTGGTAGCTCGATATTTTTATATATGAACGTCAATAATCAGATGTAGGTATAAGAGGAAGCAAAAGAAAGTTTGAAATATTGAAGCCCTCACAGTGATGAAGATATGGCCACATAGATATTTAGATAAGTAGTCATTAAGGGAGAGTGTTGGAATATGTAATTCCTACTTATCTAATATGTTTTCTAATGTACTGAGAAGTATATTCAATCTCTAGGTGAGATGTGTGGTCCTATTATTAGGAGGTTGTTTGAAAGCTGGATGTGTGAGATCATAGTTTGGTGTCTGGTTGAGATATTCTCTCAAGCTCTTCATTTATCTTTGGAATAAGTTAAAGCTGATAACAACCATATGAACTTTATATATTGGAGTTACATTGTATTGTATGCATTCAATAATTCAATACAACTTTGTGTCTGCACAATAATATTATCTCTACTCTCCCGTTTTATCAACCCCCAAGTATTTAAAACCCGCGTCTAGTTCTTTTCAAGGGATAAGAAGTGCTTCTTGAATCCTTTAATGAGTGACTTTTGATAATCGATGAAGAATAATACAAAAATTAATGTAGTTTATTTCCATACATGTCGTTTAGCAAAATAAGTCCAAAATATTTTTAAGTGCTAGTAAATTTTGGGAGGAGCCTTGATTGAAATAAGGGACATCGTCCAAAAAATATATATGAGAAAATCATTATGACTCCATTACCTTTACCCCATTTATATTTTCCGCATGACAAGCCTCTTTTATGAGCTTGCTTATCACCTCTCTGGTCACCAGAAAGAGGAAAGGATACAATGGGCACCCTAGAATAGACCCCTAGAGGCATACAATAAATGGGTGGAAGATCAATTGATAAGCACCATGAAAGAGGTGAAGGTGATGCACCCCAATATCCATGTAACCAATGGAAGACAAACACCCATTTTTAGAAGAGTAAGACATTGAAAATTCCAATTGACGTTGTCATAGGATTTTGAGAGATTGATCTAAAGCATGGGTGCATACTTATTCAAAGTCTTAATTGAGTGAAGCACCTCTTGTGCAAGGGATACCACATTGTGAATGCCTCTTATGGAGAAATCCAAATTTCTCTTTGGATATTACCTTTCTCATAATTGGATTAAATTTGATAATTATCACCTTTGCAACCAATTTATAGATAACATTATATAGGATATAGGCCTATAGTTATCAAAAAGAGATTCCATCATGGTTCCTAGGAATAAGTGTAAGGAATGTTGAATTTAATGATCCTAATACCTTCCCTGAAGCCTATTCTCTAAGGACCTTGAGAACATCATTCTTTATGGAGTCATAAAAACTAATGAAGAATTCAATTGTAATCCCGGCGAGGCCCATACTTTTCCCTTTTTGCATACAAAAGAGAGAAACCAATACTTTAGCTTCAGATGCCTCCTCTTTCATCATCTTGTTCGTTTCATGAGTGAATTTTGGAGTAAATTTGGATATAACTTCCAAAATCTTTTGTATGAGACATCATTTCTTTTCTTAGTATAGATTCTAAAAGAAATAGACTCCCTATTAAGCTGTGTCTTTGAAGGAATGAAAACTATTGCCATATTCCCCTTTGATCTCCCATATGGTGTTTAGTATTTTCATGTAATTAGCATAGTGATGAAATAATTTTGTGTTATTGTCCCCCTCTTTCATCCGGAGGGCACGACTCATAGGTACCACCTAGTTTCCTCCTTTTTCTGAATGGAGTGATGATGGTCCTCTAGGTCACGAAGCCTTGCCCAATCAACCTCCGAAAATCTAGATGCGATTTTTTGCATGAATTCCTTTGAGGTTATTTTCAATATCCTTTAAAGAGGGTTCCATGTTGTCCCTATAATGTTTCCTCCATTGGTTCATCACCTTCTTTGAACGAGAAATATTATTTGTCATCTCTTGCATGAACGTACCATTCGACGTCACATATAAAGGAATCTAGGAGTCCGTGATGGCCATCCTAAAGGATTCTTCTTGTGACCAAAAGGGATTAAAATTTAATGGGGCAAGAAGCTTTGCACTACATGTAGCCATCTGAAAGAGAATTGGGAGATGGTCAGAAATGCCACTAGAAGAGACTCTCTACTTGAAAAGTATAGGAATGAAACAACTCTTTTGAAATCATAAATTGGTCCATCCTTTTGGAAATTCCCCCCTCATTGGATCAAAAGTTCGTGCATGTAGAGACAAGTTTAACTGGCTCAATATCCACCAACTTATGCCTCTCAAAAAATGACGTGAAAACTTTCACTTGCGGGTTAGTGCAAGCGTTGAATACCCAGGTTTCCCTCGTTGATAAATTTAAGCTTAAATCCCCTTCAACCATATTGAACTGATAATCAAATACTTTTTCTACCGAAAGGTCATTCTAGTAAGAAAATCATTTGATATAAGGCAAGACAATCATTTGATATAAGGCCGTAAATATCCACATTGACTAGGCCAATTCCCGAGGAAGGATCCTCCAATTGCAAAGAAAAAAATTCATTAATTAATGTAGCATGCATTTCTGTGAAGGAAGCTCTGCAACATGTAAGAAGACCTTTGAACTAACCACCTAAATCAAAAGTGCAGAAAGAGAAACACTTTAGCCAGGATTCAAAGAAGGATTTTTCTGTGTAGCCATTCACCATGGTTTCTTTTATAAGGATAGCATCGGGTATATGACTTAGAATGAGCTATTTGAGGGAGAGTTATTTACCCCCAACACCCCTATAGCATCGAAGGAGAGAAATTTCATAAGGAAACCTTTTGGAGGGATTTATCCAAAAAGATCACCTATAATAATCTTGTTTATGACAACAATAGCTGGGAGGAAGTTCCTTCATAGAAATAACTTGGAATTCAATATCTACAATAAGCTCAATTAGAACTATAATGTTGAAAAAAGGATAAATGGTTAGTGGAAATATTATTATGGGATTGAAAAAATTCTAAATCAAGGGGGCTTTGGCTTTCAAATTTCAAAAAATCCTCTTTAACTCTCTCATCACTCTAATTATCCTATATGGATGAGAATTTTAGGGTTGCAGTATATCAAGAGAATCCTAGAGAAAGATCCAAAAGATCCAAAATAATTTTATAGCTTATAATCTCAAAATTGAGGGAAATACACCATATCCTATACTCCTCATAGAAGAAATCATTTCCGCCATTGAGAGAATTTATATGATTAGATACATAATGTATAAGAACGAGATAAACAATATGGATGACAAGAGGATCCTCCAAATTGCTTCATATTCTAGCCAAAACCACCAGTAGATCAAGCGAGGATGGCATAAAGATGTCAAATCTTGGATAAATCATCCGGGAATCCAAGATGAATCCATCATGCAGAATATTGATAACACTACATATATTGTCACTTCTAAATTTAAGTAGACTATGTGGTATGATAAAGATTTAGTGGATAAAAGAAAATTAATATACTACAAGGCAGTGGTCAAACTTAATTTAGAAGATAAAAAATACCTCTCGATTTTGAGAAGTGAAAAGAAGAAAATCAACATTTATAAAATAAGAACAAACTCTCACGAGCTTCATAGTGAAACTGGGTCTTGGAAAAATCTCAAACATGATTAGATGAAATAATTTGTCATCACTAAGAGGGTATAAGGTTAAAAAATCTTCATCTTAGATTGCCCTGCCTCATATTAGATCCCAATTTAAAAATATTTGCCACAATACAGACCTTACTAACCTCCTAATTCATCAAAACTATAGTAATCTTGAAAGCTTATCTCAATGTCATTTTAGCATAGAAACACAATTTTAAAGAAATCCAAGTAATATGTACTTGAAAAATAAGGAATGAAATGGAATCAACTTCTCTCAGGTGAGACAACACCTGGAGTCCATCAAAGAAAATCCACACTGCTACATTTTATTAAATCAATGAGGAGTACAATATATATGATGATATTCAATTTAGACAGTTGGAACCAACTTCTAACAAAAATGATCTAAATCACAACTAATCTCCATTATTTCTTAATCTCCTCTTTAATGGAGAAATGATTGACATCCACACCTAACATCTCCCTAAACAGTTCAAATTTTATCTTCCCAAGAGGCTTAGTAAAAATATCAACAACATTTTCACTAGTATTACAATACATTAAAGCAATGTCATTAGACTTTATCTTTTTTTGAACAAAATGAAACTCAATATCAACGTGCTTTTTCCTTGAATGGTAAACTAGATTATTTTCCAACTTGATTGAGCTCTAGTTATCACATTTGATTATCATAGCTTTCCTTTGTTCTTCTCCAACATCTTGAAGTAGTCTTCTCAACCAAATAATTCACAAGTTGGTGCACACAATGCTTTATATTCTTCCTCAGTGGATGACAAAGATACAATAGGTTTCTTCTTACTACTCCATGAAACAATCTTGGATCCAATGCCAAAGGCATAACCTGTAGTAGATCTCTGATCATTAGGATTGCCAGCCTGAATCTGAGTAACCTATTAGATCAACATCAAAAGAATCAATATATTTAATACCATAATCAATTGTTACTTTGAGATACTTGAGTACCCCTTTCGTTGCATTCCAATGGTTTTCTAGAGGTTTTTCCATAAACTAACTTAACACACTAACATACTATGTTTGTAGTGAGATAGTTCAAGCTTACCACGATATATCTATACATTGTACCATTTAGCTCCTTCAAACCATCATCATAGTAAAGTTTCATGTTCTGTTTCATTGGAACATAAAAAACTTTACACTGATCCATTCTAAACTTCTTAAGTATTTGTCTGACATATTTACCTTGAGACACAAAGGTTTGACAAACATTTCTCCAAAATTCAAGACCTAGGAAGTAATGTAACTCACCAAGATATTTCATTTCAAATACATGTGACATCTGCTTCTTAATTCCACTAATCATTTTTTCTTAATTTCTTGTAATAATTAAATCATCAACATATAAGGAAATCAATACAACATGCCCATTTTCATCAAACTTGGTATATAGTTTTGGATCACTTTTTCTCCTCATAAAACCCTATTGAAGAAAGAAGGAATTTATCTTTTCATACCATGACCTAGGTGCATGTTTTAGTTTATACAATGATTTCTTTAATTTACACACTAAACTTTCCTGACTACTTTTCACAAACCCCTCGGGTTGAGTAAGGTAAACCTCCTCCTTTAACTCACCATTCAAAAAAAAAAAATTTACATCTAATTGGTGAAGCTTCCAATGGTACTTTGTAGTTAATGCAATTAATAATATTAGAGTTGTTAGCCTCATAATCCTAAAGTTCTATAGTCTATGTATTTTCTAGTATAAATGTTTTTAGAAAATAATTTATTATAGTTTGTTAGGATAAGGACACCTAGCTTTTATGTAAAGGACACATGTCATAATCATGTGATTATGTGATTGGTTGTTCTCATAGTTTTTAGTTTAGAGTTGAGCTATATAAACTAGCTCCTTTTTCAAGTGAGGTTAACAAGTTTATTATGATTTTTCACCTCAGATTGTAATCACTTTTTCCTTATTAATAAAATTG
>ML793929.1:111332-141192 GCA_009831015.1 Picea engelmannii
TCCCTCTATTTAATTGATGAACTATCTCTTTCACTATAACCTCAATTTAATTATGAAAGAATGCCCACAAATCTATGCAACCATTAACTCTCGTATGTGCAAACTATTGGGTTTATTCTTTGATATGCACAGTGACAATGCTCTATCCTTCGTGGATATCTATAAACGTATTTTGTAAAAGTATGAAAAACTCTCAGATATATCCTTCGTGGATATTTATAAATGAATTTTGTAACAATATCAAAAACTGTGGCGGGCTGTGTGAAAGTGGAGGGACCTTAAAGGTGGAGTGAACTAGCGATATTCCTCTCTCACACAAAAACTCGGTGCGGCTTCCTTGATCTCAACGATGGATCTGCCTTTCTTAGCGAAAATTCTCCAGTGAAGATCTCAAACCCTTCTCATTTTTGTAGCTAGCGCTGTCAATTAAATCTCGCGGTCATCTATACAATCGATTTTTGCAGGCTTCGTGCACCACATGTGCGTCCTTCGTGGCTCCCAAACTCAACAATCTTTCGAAAACAAAATCTTTTGAAAACGATCTTTCATGGCTCTGATACCAACTTAAAAAAGAAGGAATGAAATCAAACCGACTTCTCTCAGGCGGGGCAGCACTTGAAGGCCATCAAAGCGAAACCACGCTACTATATTTTATTAAATAAATGACGAGTACACTATATATGATGATATTCGGTTTAGACGGTTGGAACCAACCTCTAACAAATATGAACTAAATTCAAGTTTAAAGAAGCTGAAGTAATCTCTTATGTTCTTAAAGTTGAATGAATCATCATCATCATCATCATAATATATATATTACTTCAGTTTCTTTAAGAAGATAAGAGATTACTTCAGTTTCTTTAAACTTGGATTTCTATGATATATATATATATATATATATATATATATATATACATATAAATTAATATTAATAAATAAACTAAACTACAAATTAAATTTTTATAAATTTTAAATAAATTACATTACTACTTCAATAAATGCACTTTCCATTCCATTTACAATATAAATTGAATAACTCAATTTTTTATTTGGCAAACAATATTCACTCCACAAGAAAAGCATTTAATGCTTTATATGCTCAGATATATATTGTTCTATCTGAAGATGTTTTAGATCAAATAGTGTATATTCCACCATATAAAATATTAAGTGCTTTACTCTTATTTATATTAATAGTATTTTTATTTAACTAAATCAGAACTAAATATTTATATAATTTAATTTATTCAAATTACTCCTATAATAAATACATCTCTTCCATTTAATGTAAATTTGTTTCATCTATGTAAAGTAACAAATTTTGACTAAACCACTAATCTTGATAAATTCATTAAATTTATTGAATTTTACGAAACTGATATAGAATGCATCTGTTCCCTTTACGATGTAAAATGAATAATTCATCTTTTAACCTTGCTCCTAAATGCAGAGGAAGTGTTAGCCAAAAGCATATACTTCCATATTATAAATTTGTTTACTCTGAAAAAAATACTTTCTTGATCGAGGTTTTGCATTGTAATTATTATTATGTAGAGATGTCAATCCTATCGGTACATTTTTTTAAAATAGTTTCAGCATATTTGAATAAGAACTTTTATTTTCCTGTCAATGAATATGACCAAATGGTTCTCAAAAATGGTTTTTCAGCTTGAAGTTATCTTACCAACATACCTTATCAGAAATACGTGGAAAGATCTTGTGGGGTTCACATTTATAAGAACATGAATGAAACAGGTGTTCCATAGTTATTATTATTGTTCACATTCATGATATCATGTATCTACATATCGATATAAAAATTTAGTACAAGTATCTAACAAGCAATTCCATGGGCCATAGAGGGATTACTTTGGTACATAAAATTAAAAGGTGTTGTTTCTTATGCCACACATTTCAAGTCTACACATCTGTGATTTTGACAAACCCCTCTTTAAGTTATCCATACATTTCAAGTCTTAACTTTTCCACACATTTCAATTCCATGTTTTTGTGATTTTGACAAACCCCTCTTTAAGTGATCCAAAAATGAAGGTATTATTGATAAATTGCAAGTTAGTTTAATGTACTTTTTGCATCGGATCGTTAAGAATGTGAAATACATAAACTTATTATCTTGTTTGTGGAATATCAAATGCGACTTTTACTTTATGTTTATTAATGAATAAAGAGATCGGCCATTAATATCCATGCTGCAAATTAAGAGAATAGGACAGGAAAACAAAAAGAGAAATAGAGACAAGCGGTTGATAACGGAGTTCACCAATCGTTCGCTACGTCTCCCGGCCTGCTTCGAAGTGGAGGGCCTCTTTATTGCTCTTTAAAATGCTCAAAGTTATCTTACATAGGCTCTTTGTTGTTACATTATATGCTTAAGATCTGTTGTGAAAGACCTCCTTGATCAGATTCATACATGTATCATCAAACTTCTCTCAAAAACATGAGAAAATGTCTCTCAAAATATGAGAAAAGGCCAAAAATTACAAGTTGCTCCTTCAAATCCCTGCATCAAAAAAGTCTCCTCAAGGCTTCAAAAAGCCTAGATTTTATAGTTTTCAGGCTCAGATGAGGAATTTCAATTTCCCTTGAAGATATGGCCTCTTTATAAGATCAAATCCCCCTCCAAATGGCCAAGATATCCTAAAAAAACCAATTATGGTCATAATATCAGGCAAAAATCACTTCTGTATAGTTAAAAACCCACTTTTATATAAAAATACATAGAGTAGCCCCCAAGGCTAGGCGTGCACCCCCAATACTCAGTTGTATGATCTTCATATGGCCAAGCACTAGCTCCTGGTTTTTGGGGTGGAATGCATGGGACCTCGGCCTAGAATGGTCTGCACCCTAAGGGATAGGCCCCCCAAACTATGCCTGTGGTTATATGGATGCACCGAGGTTCAAGAGCTAGGCCCTATCCAAACTCCCATGTGCATATTGGAGCACCCAAAATCTTATGTTGTGGTTGCATGGGTGGATAAGTCCACGGGATGGGTTTTATCTCCAGCCCCCTCCTCACCACATAACAATATATTGCAAATTTAAATAAATGTAAATGTGTTACATTTAACAAGAAACATTTATGGCGCTTTGGTGTTTGGTCATTCCTCTGGTCATTTACTTGGTAGTTGGTCATGGGCTCAAAACCCATGGACCCCCAAATACATTTTTTTGAACTTGTCATACGATTGTTGACTAGGTTCCACGTGGTTGCCCATGCCTGGGCCACGTGGCACCACCACATTTTCCCGAATATTGACAAGTGTCACACTACCATTGGTCCAAGTCTACACCATCCATATAGTCATAGGTCACCACTTGTCAACCCCTTCTTTTTCCATGTCAACATCAGTAAATAGCTTTGGTGATATCATGATGACATGAGCATTGACTTTTGCTAGTTGACCTTTTATTTTTTAGTTGTTTGAGAATCTGATCATAGTACGATAACTCTTGAATATGGATCCCGTTTGAGGATGTAAATATATGGTCGAAATCAGTACGATGAACCGGTCACAATGGAATTAGTTTCATTCAATTCCGAGAACTTTCATTTTTGAGAATTTTTTGAGCCTTGGGAGCCTCCTAGATCATTCCTCCCCACTTTGGAAGCTTTTGGACCACCAAAAGTCTTCTTTTACTCAGGTAAGAAGTGAGGGTACTGCCTCCCCACTTTGTTCTATATCATCAATCCTCTTTGTTGGGACAATGATCACCTGACTAATCAGAACAAACATGAAAACTGAGATAGCATTATTTATCAAATAAATCATTCCATCAATCACACAATCATCAACATTCTTTGTCGCATTTTGTAGCCATCCACCACTGAATAACAACAAACTAAACAAAAATACTCAGTATGCGAATGAAAATGACAAAATATGCTCCCCCTTCTGCACATGAACAGTAACCAAAGTATATAGTTGAAACTCATGTTGTACCCCTGGTGAAACTTCATAACTGTTAGAAACATATTCAACCATCTCATGTTTAGCATCACTAACTTCATGTTTTGTTACAGACATAAGTGTTAAACTTTTTCTTGCATTTACCATTCCATTTAACTATCCTATAGCTACAAAAGATCTATTAGTTTTCATGCGATGAGCACGAACAATGTACTCTTTTGCATCTTTCTTGAAGAAATATTTATTTTCCTCCCTGTAGAATATAGCTTTCATATCATAAAGGTATGGGCTTCCCAGTACAATTCCACATGTGTCCAGTGGCACTATATCAAGCTCTACTTCATCAACATAATTAGAAGTGATTGCAAACTTGATATTACATTGTTTGGTTACTTGCAAATTGTTATCACCACATATCCATCCCAATGGATATGGTTTAGGATGTGAATTAGTTTCAAGTCCCAAGTTATTTACAACATCTTCACTGACTAGATTGGCTTGTGATCCACTGTCTACAAGAGTATCAATTTTAACATTATTTGTTATGACCCTTATGTGTAAAAGTTCATTCCTTTTACACTCATCAATTACATCAACTGATCTAGAAGAGCTAGTACTTGCAACATAATTTATACCTCGGATTTCCATAGCTACAACCTATGTCTTGTCACCAAAATCTGATCCAATATCCTCTTGAACTGTCGCAACTGTGGTATTCTTCCTTCTTTGGTTGACATACTTCTTTGGCTTCAAGTCAGGATGTAAGATCCAACAACAATCTTCATCATGGCCTACTTTCTTGCAATGCTTGCACGTAGGTTTCTCCTTTCTTGTTGTGGCTGTCTTATTCTCTTTACTTTTCCCTGCATCCTTTCTTTGCCAAGTATCTGTAGAAACACTATCACCAACATTCCCTTTGCTTGATTCAATGTGAATGTCTTGTACACATACTTCATCAAAGTTAGAAGGATTTAGCATATGAATAGTGTTCTTGAGACAAGAATGTAAACCACCAATGTATTTTAGGAGTGTCTCTTGTGTATATAAAGGAATACCCAAATTCAAAGTTTTCTTACGAAATATCTGAGTATATTCTTGTAGACTTTCACCTTTCACTTGCCTTAAACTTTGCCAATTCATCATTTCATGTTGCATGTATGCTAATGGATAGAATTGTTTCTTCAAGGCAGTGATAAAATCATTCCAGGAAAAGATTGTTTTACCATTTTGATTGATATCATCCTTAGTTTTTCTTTCCCACCATATGAGAGTTGTGCCTCCCAATTTGAGACTTGCAAGTTAGATCTTTGTTTATCATCAACAATCCCTTCTATCCCACAGTAGACTTCTAACTGTATCACCCAATTATCTATCTTTTTTGCATCTAATTCACCATCATAAATGGGTAATTGAAACTTTACATCTAATTTTAATAAAGGAATATCAGAAGAATGATGGGTTTTTTTAGGTTGCTTGTCCTTGGAGGGATGTACACTTGCTTCACTTGTAGATGAAGAAGATGAAGGAGAAGAAGGTTTTGAAAGTCCACCACCTCCAACTCCTCCTTCTACTCTTACCTAAGATTCACCTTCTCCATAGCCTCAAAACCTTCGTTGTCCTCTTTCATGACAAATATCCTCTACCATGGCTTTCATAAACTGAAATGACTCAAAGAAATCATCCTCAGATGAAAAAGGACCTAGTTTTCTTGGTGAAGACATCTCTTGTTTATGCAATGTTCTTTGAATCTCTGTATTAAGAGCCTCAAGTTGGCCTTCTCCTCGCTTGAGTTTTTCTCTAGTGAGCATCCAATGCTTCCAATTCCTGTCAAACATTCAAAACCAAATGCTCTAATACCATAAACTTGATCAAAAAATGAAGGTATTACTGATAAATTGCAAGTTAGTTTAATCTACTTTTTGCATCAGATCGTTAAGAATGTGAAATACATAAACTTATTATCTTGTTTACGGAATATCAAATATGACTTTTACTTGATGCTTATTACTGAATAAAGAGATCAACCATTAATATCCATCCTGAAAATTAAGAGAATAGGATAGAAAAACAGAAAGAGAAATAAAGACAAGAGGTTGATAACGGAGTTCACCAATCGTTGGCTACATCTCCAGGCCCACTTCCAATTGGAGGACCTATTTATTGCTCTTTAAAATGCTCAAAGTTATTTTACAGAGGCTCTTTGTTGTTACATTACATGCTTCCGATATGCTATGAAAGACCTCCTTGCTCAGATTCATACATGCATCATCAAACTCTTCTCAAAAACATGAGAAAATGTCTCTCAAAATACGAGAAAATGCCAAAAATTACAAACTGCTCCTTCAAATCCCTACATAAAAAAAGTCTCCTCAAGGCTTCAAAAATCTTGGCTTTTATAGTTTTCAGGCTTAGATGAGCAAGTTCAACTTTTGCTGAAGATTTGGTCTCTTTCTGGGATCAAATCCCCCTCGAAATGGCCAAGATATCCTCAAAAAACCAATTATGGTCATAATATCAGGCAAAAATCACTTCTGTATAGTTAAAAAACCACTTTTATATAAAAATACACAAAGTAGCCCCCAAGCCTGGGCATGCACCCCTAATTCTCGGTCATATGCTCTTCATATGGCCCATCGCTACCCGAAAGGGCTAAGTTCTTGAACTAAACTTGCGCTAGCTCCTGTTTTTTGGGGCAGAATGCATGGGACCTCGACCTAGAATGGTCCTCGCCCTAAGGGATAGGCCCCCCGAACTGTGCTTGTGATTATATGGATGCACCGAGGTTCAAGGGATACGCCTTATCCAAACTCCCATGCGCATAGTGGAGTGCCCAACATCCTGTGTTGTGGTCACATGGGTGGATAAATCCACGGGTTGGGGCTTAGCCCCAGTCCCTCCGCACCACATAACAATATATTGCAAATTTAAATAAATGTAAATGTGTTAAATTTAATAAGAAACATTTATGGAACTTTGGTGTTTGGTCATTCCTTTAGTCATTTGCTTGGTAGTTGGTCATGGGTTCAAAACCCATGGACCCCCAAATACATTTTTTTGAACTTATCATATGATTGTTGACTCGGTACCATGTGGCTGCCCATGCCTGGCCACATGGCACCACCACATTTGCTCGAATATTGACTAGTGTCACACTACCATTGGTCCAAGTCTGCACCATCTGCCCAGTCACAGGTCGCCAGTTGTCAACCCTTGCTTCTGCCATGTCAGCATCAGTAAATAGCTTTGGTGATGTCATGGTGACATCATCATTGACTTTTGCTAGTTGACCTTTGACTTTTTAGTTGTTTGAGAATCTGACCAGAGTATGATAACTCTCGCATACAGAGCCCATTTGAGGAAGTAAATATATGACAGGAATCAATGCGACGAGCCGATCACAATGGAATTGTCTTCATTCAATTTCAATAACTTTCATTTTTAAACAGTTTTTGAGCCTAGCCTCCTTGATCATTAAGTTATCCACACATTTCAAGTTTGTGCTTCTGCGATTCTGACAAACCCCTCCTTAAGTTATCCATAGACTGATATAAGCGTTTTCATCTTCCCACATAAATGACAAAACGAATGATGAAAATATGAAGTTGAAAGTCACTTAAATTTCTCTTTTTTGTCTTTGCTTCCCACGCCTTTTCACACTATTGACGTGACCATTCTCCAAGGTTTTCTTATGATTCATTAAATTGACTTTTTTCTATTATGACAATGAAATCGTCAATCCATTAATTTAGAGATATTTCTTTGATCAAGTAACAAATTGAAATTCGACATTTTATTCGATTTGTTTCTATTACGACAATGAAATCGTAAATCCATCAATTTATAGGTACTGTTTTGATCAACTTATGAAGAACTACCCACTGGCAAGCCGTCAATTCCCCGACCTGATGTTTTAGTATTCAAGACAGATCAACGGATAAAACAACGTACTGTTAAAGCATTGTAGTAATTACAATATGTCATAAATTCTGGCTAAACTGGCCTCTAAACTTATAAAAATATTAGTTTGAATTCTATAGGATCGCGTAGGCATCGATCCCCACAATAAATGCATCTGCTCCATACTGCGTGAAGAAAATCAGTCATCTTTAGTTGATAAATAAACTACAAAGTGGAATCTGACAAGTTTGTACCAAAACATATTTGATATAGTGTAATTTTTTCATTTTGAAAATGATTTTTTAATTGAAATTTTGGAAATGCGTTTTAAAAATTGTCATCACAGTTCCCTTCAATATCTACAGCTTTTTGTACGATGTAACAATGGCAAAGTTTTTGTTCGTAAAAGTAGAGTAAATTACAAAATGAGTAAATAACAAAATGGCATTGGTAGATGCCAAGTTGTTACTGAAGCATTTTTTCTGATTGAAATTTTGGATTGATTGAAATTTTGGATTGATATTATTGTATATACAATATTTTTTAGTTGTGACGAGTATATTTATTGGTAATGGGCACATTTAATACGTTTTTAATTCTAAATGTTTTTTTTTATGGACATGATTAAATGTAGATAGAATATTCTTCGTCGTCACACTAAATAGAGGGTTCTGATTTGAAATATTAACTTCCTTGCTTTTATAAAGACGTAAATTTATGTGTTTACTTTTTCACATTTACTTAATCGGATTAAAAAATTACTGTATTGTCCAATTAACACTTTTATGTAATTAACAATGGAGTATGTGATTAAGGTAATGTATTGCCACGTTTCTCACCTAATTATTTTCTTTCACCACTTCCTGAATTACGCCTATTTCTTTTAGGGATGGATGGTAGTTGGCATCTAGCTCTCGGGGTCAGTTTCATATTATGGCTGGATGGATGGTATTTGGCATCTGGCTAGCTGGCTGGCGTTTCATATTATGGCCGCATATGTGGAATCTAGTTAGCTGGCGGGCGTTTCATATTATGGCCGCATATATTATGAACACCTTTCTTGCACGGATTAGAATTATGTAACCATATATTTCTATTGTGGTTACAACACGGATTGGATTAGAGAACGAGTAATAGAACCATGATTTATTCTTTGCGATTTAGAATTTGCATTTATTGTTTACTAGTTCGATTTTTTATTTATAGTTATGGACAATTTAAGTTGGATTGGATTAGAGAATGAGTAGAAGCATGATTTATTCTCTGCAATTTAGGATTTTCATTTATTGTTTGCCAGTTCAATTTTTAATTTAGGTTTTTGATTTATAGTCATGAGCAATTTAAGTTTACACTAATTTAAATTCATAAATTAACTATTTTTTTTTATTAAGTAAAAGGTGAAACCTATTATATTATAACTTCAAAAAAAGGGGTACACATGACACGTAGGTGCCAACTATCCTACCTATGCAGAAAACGAAGACAGTTGGCCTGCCCACAGTAGCATCCAAAATCAAAGGGTTCGTTGCGCCACCCTACCCGAAGGAAACCAGGGTATACATCCATAATTAACAGCAATTCAGTGCGGTCTGTTCTAATGCTAACCATGCTAACAACTTAAGAGCTACAGCTCTGGTAAACTACTACATAAAAAGATTTGGAAATCATGCAAGACAGAAGAACCTATTCCCCGAAGTCCTCATGAGCGTCCTTCGCTTTTCCACCACTGGCTGGGATGACATAAGGCTGAGCACAGGTTGGGCATTTTCGTCGAGGAGTGGCACTGGAATAGGCCGCATAGAGCATGTCCAAACGTTGGCTAACACAGACTGCTCTAAAAATTTGATCATCCACCAGGCTTCGAACTTCAAAAATCAGCTGCAGATGCTCCGGGTGCAAGAGCGGTGGCGAGGGTTGCCTCTGCGGCTTGTCGTCCATTTCCCGATGTCCAGACTGCTCCCTGTTTGTCTGGGAGTCTGTGGTATCTTCTGGTGGCTCCTCCTCTACCAAAAAAGTGGTGGGCTCTTCGTTAGTTGCTTCGCAGGGATCCGAAGTGTTTCTTGAGCGGGGCAGTGCCTCTACTTCTGCTATACATGTTGGGGGGTTCCAGTTATCTCGGAACATAAACATCCTGCTCTCTGAAAATTCTTGTGGGAGCTCCATGTTCGAGACTTCTTCTACAAAGGTTCTGGTGGGCGATCTTGCAACCGTGTTAACCTGGAGTCTCCTTTGCTTGGCCAAGATCACAGCCTTCTCAAATTTCCTGTGTCGCTTCCTCTTGGAGTTAGCTGCATACCAGTTGGCTCCCCTGTGAGACCTCCCTCTCACCCTCGGCATAGCAAGAGCAAGGATCAATGCCAGGGCGCCAAGAACACTGCTACTACACCTCTCCTCGGAAAGCTTCAAACGCACACTAAGATTTTCGGTAAGGCGGGCTAAGGCGTAAATAATGGTAGCTTCCATTAAAGCTGAGAGCTTAATGCTCTGGCTGGCCGGCCTGTATTCACTCGTGAGAGGCCCCATCGTTGAACGGAGGCCGGCGGAGGGAGGGACCTTCATTAATAACTGAGTGTGTGGTGAGAGGCATTATAAATGGCCTCTCCTAGCTCGCCTCCACGTGCCTCCCCTTTACCGCATGTCACCCCATCCGTGGCTAGAAAATCCTTGCTAGCCAGGAGTTGACAATGTTTGTATAGATCAGAGGCTCCAGTACTTCTGGCATCCCAGATTATTTGTTCTGTTTCCCTTTGTACTCCCTCATTTGCTAGGTAATCAAGTACTCCACTTGCCTCCCTTTTGACGTGGGAGGGGATGACGCTGATGTTGTGCCCAAGGAGGCTGTTGAAGTCTTCAATCAAGCCTGCAAGGTGCCAACTGGGAGAGATTTTTTGTGGATTTCCCCCATGCAAGATCTTGGTGATTAGCCAGATGATGATTTGTGAGTCCCCTTCCAGGATGACTTTATGGCTGGCCAAGGTTACCGCATGTCGAAGGCCTTGTAGTAGGCCCGTTAGTTCTGCTACATTATTTGTGGTGTCTCCCAAATATCCTGTAGTCAACGTTAGAATTTCCCCTTTGGAGCTCTTGATCACAGCTTTGTATCCTACGGGTCCAGGATTACCTATTGAAGCTCCATCAAAGTTATTTTTTATGAATCCATTTGGAGGGGGGGTCCAGGTGGTTGGGCTGGGGATTCAATTCTTGGGAGCTCTGATTGCCATTGAATCTTTTAAATTAAGTTGCCAACTTTGGAGGATTGGTGACTCCTCCCAGTTACAATCCTTGTCCTTGGGTTGCCAATGTTTACTTCTGATTGTTTCTTTGATGAGTGTGGCAGCTTTGTCCCAGGTTGACTTTGTAGGGGAGTCCTTGGAGTGGAAGATGTGTTTGTTTCACTCCTTCCATATCTGCCATAAAATGAAGCCTGGGAGGAGTTTCCAAATGTAGTTCGGAATGGGATTGTTATAAGTGATTGAGTCCCAATTTCCAATAGTGTCCCTAATGTTGCGTCTGTTTTGATTGGATCTCCGCATGATTTGCGCCCCCTGGTCCCAGACGGCTTGACTATAACGACAGCCATTGAAAAGAAGCTCTGTGGTTTCTTCTTGGGCTTGACATAAAACACACATGGATGGCCCAATGAATCCCCTCTTTCTGTGATTATCCCAGGTTAGAATTCTGTTGTGGATGATTAGCCAGAGGAAGGTAGAGACCTTAGGCCAGAGAGCTTTGCTACAGATCTTGCTACAGATGTTATATGCTTCCTGATTGTGATAGTTACCGTGTATGCGGTAGAACTCCTTCACTAGGAATTTCCCTGAAGCTGAATGTCCCCATTTGAGGATGTCGGGCCTCTCCTTCCTGGGGATTTTCCTGCGTCCTGCTTCACAATGCCAGGCGGACAAGTTCAAGTCGAGAGGGGTGCCTAGCTTGTGGTTGGAGGTCTTCCATTGCCGCCAAGTTTGCCCCGCATCTGTAGGTTTCCAGAGATCCTTTACCTTCAGTAAAGGGTCTTGATTAAGGGCTAGTTGGAGGGCTGTGAGCTCTGCTAGGTCCTTTAAGGGTTTGAGTTGTTGCCACGAATCTTTCCAGAACCTTGCACTGTCTCCATTGCGTATTTACCAAAAAGTGTGTCTTTGTACTATGTCTTTGTTTTTCCAGGCTGTGTTCCAGATGTTCGAACGCTGGATTTTAACATTGTGTCTGATCAACTGGTCTCGCTGCATGGAGGCAACATATTTGTTCTTCCAGATTTGTGCCCATAACGCATCTGGTGTTCTCATCCACCTCCACCATATCTTGGCCCCCATTATCTGGTTGAGCTTTCTCTGATCCTAAAGCCCTAGGCCTCCCCTTCTTTTGGTGTACAAACCTTATCCCAGCACACCAGAGCCCATTTCTTGTTGGCTTGCAGACCTTGCTAGAGGAAGTTTCTTTGGATGTTTCTGATCGCTCTAATGATATGCTTGGGAGCAACTAAGGCAGTGAAGAGATAGGTGGGTAGGGTTTGAAGAACTAATTTTAACAGGACTAATCTGGCTACAATGTTTAAAGGTCTGAAGGTCCAGTTGGCCAGTTTGTTAGAGATAGAGATAAGGAGGTTGTCCCAAGAAATAGATTTGGCTGGCGCTCCTGTGAGAGGAATACCCAGGTAGTTGGACGAAAGGGAGCTCCTGCGGATGCCCACGATTTTGGAAATGTGTAGTTGAACTGCAGTGGGAGTGTTGAAAAAGAAGAGCTTGGACTTATCAAGGTTCAGAGTCATGCCCAAGGCTTCAGTGAAGTCAGAGAGGATGGAGTTGAGTTTGACAGCTTCGCGTGCCGTATGGGAGTTCATGAGTAGGGTGTCATCGACGAATTGGATATGTGATGGGGCAGGCCTAATGTTCTGTAGGGGTAGGCCTTTGAGGGTGTCATCCAACACCACTGATTTAATGTAGCGACCCAGGCCTTCCGCCATTAGGACAAAAAGAAAAGGTGAAAGCGGATCCCCTTGCCTTATGCCTCTTGTTTCTGAGAAGGGCCACAAGGGGACTCCATTTACTAGGATTGAGAAGAAGGTCGAAGAGGTGAGGTTCAAAATCCAGTTTACCCAATCTTGATCAAAGCCAAAGGAATTTAGGATAGCTCTGAGGTACTGCCAACTGGATTTATCAAAATCTTTTGAGAGATCAAGTTTGATTAACATACCTGGGGTTTTCGTTGATTTGAGAGAGCTGATCACCTCATGCACCAGTATGACGCTATCCATAATCTGTCTTCCTTCAACATATCGAGCTTGTTCTTTGGAAATGACAAATGGAAGAATTGGCTTGAGTCGATTTGCAATCACCTTGGTAATGATCCTGTAGATGAAATTGCATAAGGCAATGGGTCTGAACTGTTTGGGATTCGTGAATCTTTATTCCTTTGGGATGAGAGTGAGGAAGGTGGCATTGAAAGCTTGGAGAATTTGTCCCGAAGTTCTTGATTCCTCAACGACCTCCCATACATCCTTACCTATAATATCCCAGCAATGATGGAAGAAGTCTGTAGTGAAACCATCAGGGCCTGGGGCTTTTCCCGGGGGCATATCTTTTACAGCCTGGTCCACCTCTTCCTTAGATATTGGTCGTTTAAGAGCAACATTCTGGTCCGATGTGATTAGCTTGGGAATATGGATGGTAACTCGGGTGATGGCCTCACTTCTGTCCACTTTGTTTTTCGTGAGGAGGGTCTGGTAGTATCTGTTGAGCTCATCTTCTATGTGTGCATGTTCTCTTATCAATTGGCCTTGCTCATCTTCCAGATGTGTTATTCTGTTGATATGTCTCTGGTGTATCATAGTTCTGTGGAAGAATTTAGTATTCTTTTCCCCTTCTTTGAGCCATTGCACCCTGTATTTCTGCCTCCATAGGATTTCTTCTTGCTTCCTTTTTTGCTCCAGTTGCATCTGTAGCTGCTCCTCTTCCGCCATGATCTCAACAATGTGAGTTTCTGATATGAAGATTTTTTGTATCTCAGCCACTCTGTACTCTGCGTCTTTGATACCTTGAAAAATATTGTCGAAGGTGTTTTTGTTCCAGTGTTTGAGCCTTTGCTTGAAGTTTTTGAGCCTTTGTTGGAATCTGTACATCTTGGTGCCTTGATCTGTCTCATACTGATTCCACCATGTTTGTGCCAACTGTTGGAAATCTCGGTGTGTGAGCCAGAATTTTTCAAATCTGAAAGGTTTAAATTTCGGTGTTGTTTCTATAGCTATCTGGAGGGCGATTGGCCAGTGATCAAAACTCGTTTTGGGAAGGATCAAGCTTTCTATACAGAGGTCTCTCTCAATCAAATATTCTGTGACGAGAAAGCGATCGAGTCTGCATGCTACATGCTGACTACCTGATCTGCGGTTAGACTAGGTTAAAGTGCCATTGTTTTTCTCTATGTCTACTAACTTTAACTGTTCAGGGAGGGTTTTGAACTTACCGCTGTCTTGCTCTAGTCGTTTGCTTCCACCTGTTTTTTCCTCCAGTGACATGATCATATTAAAGTCGCCTCCTAGGATCCAGCTGGGCATGCTTACCAGAGCTTTATCTTGGGTTAGCTTTTCCAAAAATTTATTTTTTTCCTATTGTCCTTGTGGGTCGTAGAAATTGGTGATGGTCCCCTCCTGGTTCGAGCCTATGACCTCAAAATGAGCTGACAAGGTGCATGTTGTGGAGAAGGGTCCACTAAGGATCATGTGGGTGGGGTTCCACAATATTGCTAGACCACCTTATGCCCCCACAAAGTCCATGTAGACGTAGTTGCAGCCTTTCCATATACGTTGGAAGATGGTTTCTTCTTCCATTCCGACACATTTAGTTTCCTATAACATTAGAATGTCTGGGCTTTCCTCCTTGACGCAGTCCCTGAGGATCCTTTGCTTGGACGTCCGTTGAGTCCTCTAATGTTCCAAGTGATAATCTTTATCATTAAGAGGAGGGGTGTGCGTGGAGGTATCCCTTCGAGAGCTTTTGTATCTGTCCTGAGTTGATCATCAGATGTCCAACTTCTTTAATCAGCTGATGTACTAGTTTCCTTCCTCTTCTTTTATTCTTGCGTGGTATTTTTTTAGAGCCAGAGCTTGATTCTGTCGCAATGCCAAGGCGCGTTGTGGATCCCTCTATTGAATCGAGGAAGACCTTGTGCACCTTTCTGAGTTGTTCTTCTGGAAGGCCTTGCAGGTCTTTCTGATCCAGGGCTTCCTCCAGTTTCTCCAGATCGATGCCTGCCAGGTCTTGGGCATCCATTTGCATTAGAGTATCTCCATCTACCTCCCCTTTTCTTCTGCATTGATTTCCTTGTTCGGATCGAAGGGGGAGGATTCGGGGTTCTGGGCTTTGTATTTTTGCGAACCAGAGTGTGGGTCTTGCATTTCCTCATCCTCAAGCAGCTGGCTTATTATATCATAAGAATTCCTGGTCTGGATCCTGGGTCTGGGGTCAGTTTTTTGCTTTCGAACGAGATTTTTCTTCCTCGTCTCGATCTTGGTGAAACCATCTTTCTGCAGAATCTGGCTGACCTTGGGAGCTTGCTGGTTTAGGGGGAAGTCCCGAAACAGATGGTCTTGTTCATGACATTTTCTGCATCTGAACGAGATATGCTCATAGTCAAGGGTTTGTGACGAGTCCTCATCCTGGTACTCCAGTATTACCGCTCTTGGTAGGGCTTTGGATATGTTCATGTAGACACCTATACGGGAATATGAGGTGTGATTGCGTTGCTTTGTGGCTTCAGAGGCTTTCATGTATTGACCGATGGTGTTTCCTATTCCCATGAGGATCTCCTCTAGCTAGAACTCTTACGGGAGGGAATATAGGCGGATCTAGATGGGTGCCATTGTGAAGTCCTCCTTGTCCCGGCTGAAGCGCTATGTCCAGTACCTTAGGAATATCCCTGTTGAGTTGAAGAAGTAAGGGCCATTCTCAAAGATGAGATCTTTGTCTTCTAGGTTGTATAGTATGATGGTGAAGAAGCCTTTTGAGCTGAACTGGACCTCATAGTCTCCTTTGGGATTCCACCAGTGTTTCATCCATTTGTTCAGTTCCCTTTCTGATGGCCAGAGTCCTAGAAATTTGTGAATAAGGGCATGTTCTTGCGTGAACTGTGTGTGCTCCCCCACCCTAAGTGAACTTATGAGATACCTGGGTTCTTTTTCCATTTGCGGTATGCATTTCCTAGGTTCCCATCCATGGGGTGCTCTGGTTTGAGATGTCCTAGCTTCCATTTCCATTTCCTGTCGAAGGCCTTGTTCCTTGGCGAGTAAATGCTCCTGAAATTGTTGTGGCGGCTCGAATGCTGGTCGTTTTTCCCTCATCCCAGATTTGTCATTGGTTGTTATATTACTGTATGAGGGGGGTTTCCCCTCCTCTTCACCGCCAATGGCTTCGGACCAGAGCCATTAGTGGTTCGCGCTGAAGCTATAGGGTTTCGTGGCCGCGGCAAGTACTGTGTCGATCAGGAAGAGGCTCGCATGGGCAGAGTGCTAGGGATTTATCCCAACATCCAACGCCATCAGAGCGACATTACCATAATTCATAAATTAACTATTAAGATAATAAATGAAGTCAGATTTCAAGAGCGGCATGGAATCAGTTCCCAACTATTCGTCATTATGTAATTGTAATAAGTGTAAATTTCAAGAAAATTTTCTTGGGAATCTTTTGACATAAATTTGAAAGAAATCACACTCAACAATCACATTTTCTTGTAATTTGTTAAGTTTTCGTCTAAACTATCTATCATTTATGGTTTGAATTAAATCCATCCATAATTTAATTTGTGAAATTGAATGACGCATGCATATTGGAGGAAAGTGTTGCAATGGTAATTGAGGAATCACGAGAAGCCATCGTTACACTATTCAAAAAGAGAAAAAAAAAATAGACAGGATTTTTTTGGAGGTCCATCGTCCTTTGCCTCTTCTTTAAAATTGCCTTCTAATAATATAGATCTATTTCATAGAGGTGAGGAAAACCCTTTGTTGTATCAGAGAATCTAATCATATCGACTTGCCTCCGTATATAAATATACTTACTTTTGTAACTGGATAAGATCTTTAGAGCTTGGAATACACTCGTAAATCAATGTGAAATATAAAATTCAATTATGAGAAAAGTTGGAGATTCTGCTGAAAATTTGCAGATTTCTGAGAAAATTTACAAATTTAGTTAAAAAGATTAATCGAGAAATGCACTTTCAATGTATGGTGACCATGAAATTAAGACCTATGTAGTATGCACTGCATATTTGAGATTCTAGGTTAATCAGTATGTATGTTTCTCTCCTTCTTATTTTATGAATATGAAGGAACTTGTTTTTTAGAATATGTTTATTTAATCTTTCAAATTTTTAAAACATATGGATGTTATTTAAACAATAATTTAAATTGTTTTTAAAAAATGATTGAAAAATATTAAATTATTTAAAAATAACTTGAAACAATGATGTAGTATGTTTTAAAAATGATTGAGACATATTAAATTATGTAAAAATAATTTAAGACACACAAAGGTATATATATAAAAAGGTATAATTTGGGTTGAGGCAGTGATTTAAATTGAACGAAGGATCTAACACATTTTTAAGTTGTTGTGTGAGAAGACAATAGTAACGGAATTCTAAAATAAATAAATTCCAGCCTCTTTCGTGTGTGAGAAGATAGTAGTAAAGAAATTCTAAAATAAATATATTTTGTCGTTTCTTTGATGTGAAATTCTGGTTGTCATGAAAAATGAGAGTAAGTCTATTATTCACATAAAGTTGATTAATAAAAAAAGTTTTATAAATTAATATATTAATAAATTTATTTATTAAATATATTAATAAAATAAGTTTTTCAACTTTGAATGTTTTATGATTAATAAAATAAGTTTTGCAATTTTAATACTTTATGGTTAATAAAATAGGTTTTGTACTTTTGGATTTTTTGGATGTTTTAGGGTTAGAGTTATTTATAATATATTAATTATTAGAGTTAGAGTTAATGTAGTTAATATTTTTACCATATATAATTAATGATTAATATTATTAATATATTAATTATAACTATATTTAGGTTTCAATGGACATTAATCATCATATCAATAACTATGAATGTAATTAACTATATTAATTGTCACTGTATTAATAATTATTAATATAGTTAATGATTGATATTATTAATAACTATTAAAATATTTATTGGTTATAATTCCCCAATAATATTAGTAATTTAATATTAATCACATTTCACTATAATAATTTAATATTAATAACACTAACCCTAACTTTATTAATAATCAATAATATAATAATAATAATTATTATTAGCATTAAGGTTATTAATATTAAATTATTAAAATAAAAAATGATTGATATTATATTATATTATTAATATTAGAGGTTAACTATATATATAGTTCTTAATCATATCAATCACTAAATATATTAATAATTATTAATATAGTGATAATTAATATGTTAATAATATCAATCATTAACTATATTAATGGTTATTAATATAGTGATAATTAATATATTAATTGTTAATATAAATGAATACATTTTGTTATTATTAGTGAATAAATAGTAATAATAACTATTCGTGTTATTAATAATATTTTATTGATTGGTCTCATATAACTAATAATCACTAGTAATATTATTAATAAAATTTATTAATACTTTAAGATTTATTTTACATAATACATTAATAATTATTAATTATTAATAATAATTGTATTATAAGTGATTATTAATATATATAATTAACTATATTTTACCATGGATACTTTAGGTACGTAACATGCATACCCTTTATACACTAATTATTAATCAATATTAATAATTAAACATAGTCATCAATAATGTATTAATAATATATTAATGTTAATAGTTATTAGGATTAGGTTTATATCTATTCTCATTAGTGTTAGGGCCAGATTAGGGTTAGGGTTATTAGGGTTTATTTTATAATAACAATAAAATGATTTGAATTCAATTTAAATAATATTAATAGCTTAATTTTAATCCATTAAATTGTGAATATATTTAATCTAGAGGAAACCCTATAAATTTGTAAATCTATTTAATATTGAGAAACATTGTAAATTTTATCAATGCCTTTAGAATAACATAACTCATCAAATGTAATAAAAATTCTAACATGAGGAACAAAACCAATGTGATGAACAAAATCAAATGTTCTAACATGGGGAACATAGTAATGTTGTAATGTGATGACCATAATAGMATCACAATAATACAAACATAGTAAYGTCAAAATCTGAYGAACATAGTCATGTCATTGCAATTTGATGACCATAGCCATATTTTCATAATGGCCAATTTGATGACCAATTTGATGATGTCAAAAACTRATGAACATAGCCATATTTTCATAATGTGAMAACAATGGTAGTGTCACRTGACAAACATAGTAACATCRAAATGGTGACGAACATTTCCCTATCATCRTAATGTGACAAASATATGCCCCATCATCACATTGTAATGAACATAGCCATATTSTCGCAATGTTACAAACATAGACTTATCATCACAATATGATGAATATAGCCTCATCATTGCAACGTGATGAAAACAACCCGATCACAATGTTATGAACATTTCCCTATCATTTCAATGTGATGAGCATAACTTTKTTGTCGTAGTTTGGCGAGCATAGCCATATTGTCACAATGTGACAGGTATGGTAGCGTCACATGAAAAACATAGTAATGTCGCAATGTGATGATCATTTCCCTAGGATCATAATGTCATGAACATATCCCCATTATTATATCACAATGTCACGAACATATCCCCATTTTCATATCACACTGTGACGAGCATAGCCATATTGTCACAATGTGACGAGAATGGTAACATCACATGCCAAATTTAGTAACGTCGCAATGTGATGATCATTTCCCTAGGATCACAATGTCATGGACATATCCCCATTGTCACATTCTGATGAAAATAGCCATATGGTCTGAAGGTGAAGAACATAGACTCATTGTCACAATGTGATGAGCATAGCCTCATCATCACAATGTGATGAACACAAAAATAATGTTGTATCATCACATTTTGACAAGAATACCAACATTGGAATTTGATGAACATAACCTGACATTACAATGTTATGAGTATTATCCTATGCTCACAATGTGATGAACATAGGGATATTATCGTAATGTGATAAACTTAACCTCATCGTCACAATGTGATGAACAATGTATCATCATCGCAATGTGATGTAGATATCTTGATTCCATAATGTGAAAAAAATAATGTCGCAATGTATAAATCATAACCCATTGTCGCAATGTGATGTATGAAACCCAATGTCGCATTGTGAAAAACATGGCCCAATATTGCAAAGTGATGACCTATTTCAATGACAAAATGTTTTTGTAATCTGTTTCTGATGTGTTTAATTCATTAGAAACACACACACACACACATATATATGATGCATTTCATGATGTATTTAATTCAGTAGATATTGTAGAGTCACATGAAAAAAAACTAACGTTGCAATGTGATGAGCATTTCCCTACCATCATAATGTCATGCACATATCCCCATCATCACATTTTGATGAAAATAGCCATATTTTTGCAATGTGATGAACATAGTCTCATTGTCACGATGTGATGAACATAGTCTCATTGTCACGATGTGATGAACATAACATCATCATCACAATGTGACAATAATAGCCCTGTCATCCTAATGTGTCGAATGTATCCATGATGTTGCATTCTAACAAACATGGTATTGTCACATTCTAGAAAGGATAGGAATGTCACAATGTGATGAACATACCTTTTCATCGATAATGATGAGAATTTCTTCACAATCACAATGTGATGAGAATATCGATATTGTTGCAATGTGACGAACTTAGCCTCATCATCACAATGTGATGAACAATGCATCGTCACCGCAATGTGATGCAAATATTCTGATGTTGTAATGTGAGAAACATTTTGAATTGTCACAATCTGCCAAACATAACCCATTGTCGCAATGTGGTGTACGCAAGCTAATGTCGCATTGTGACAAACATAGCCCAATATTGTAAAGAGATGACCATTTCCCAATGTTGCAATGTAACGAACAAAACCTAATTCCAAAATGTGACAAACCTATTGCAACATAATAATGTGTTAGTATTATTATTGTATTAATACTTTAATTTATACAACCTAAGTGAGCTTAGAGGTTGAGAACATTTGTTTCCTTCTTGGAGGTCATAGGTTCAAATCCAAAGGGGGATAGGGCATGTATATATATTTGTATTGTTTAGTAGTGAAATCCCTACATGGAGGGGGTCCCTTGTCACACAAACAAGGGGGTGTCATACACCAATTTGACTGCATGGAAGGGGTCCATTGTCTCATAAACAAGGGAGTCTCATACACCAACAAGGGGTCTCGCTTTGTCATAACCTTAAAAAAATATTTTTATTATTATAATGGTTACTTTATTACATTAATACTTTTATATTGTATTTTTAATATATTATTTTCTTAGTGTATTATTAGGTTATTAATGTATTAACTTAATTCATCTCAACCTTACAATTTTAACAATGTATTAATTGATTAACTAATACTTAAAAAATATTGTAATAACTTTAATTTTTACATTAATATATTAATTCATGGATACCTTAATAATGTATTTATTTATTTATACATTAATACTTTAACAATTAATGTGTTTATTTATTTACACATTAATTAATAGACTAGTTTTACATTAATATATTAATTCATCAATACCTTAATAATGTATTTATTTATTTATACATTAATACTTTAACAATTAATGTGTTTATTTATTTACACATTAATTAATAGACTAGACTATAATGTATTAGTTAATTATTACATTAATGTTTTATCACATCAACACTAATGTATTATAAAAGTTTATTAATATATTACTTTATTAATATTTTAATATTTATATATTAATATATTAAAAGTATATGTATTTTTTATTAATATTAATATTAAGATGTATTAATATAAATTAATACTTAATATTAATATTTTAATATTTTTTATTAATATATTAATATTTTTTGTATTTAAAGTATTTTTGTATTAATATTGATAATTTAATGTATTAATGTAAACTAATACTCTAATTTATACATTATTACATTATTGTAATGTATCAATTAATAAATCAATGTATATTTGAATGTAGTAATACATTATTAATGTATTAATAGTTTAATTTGTTACATTTTACATTAATGTATAAGTTATTTAATATATTATTAATGTGTTACTTCATTAGTGTATTGATACTTTGTTAATGTATTGTTTAATATTGTAATAATGTATTAATTAATTAATACATTACATTATTAATGTTTCAATCAATTAATATTTTACATTATACATTAATGTAAATTAATACTTTAATTTATACATCTTAATATATATTACATTAATGCATTATATTAATCCATTATTATTATTGTTAATTACATTAATGTAATAATTAATTTATATATTAATTAGATATTAATATATTAATGGTCTTCCCCAATGTATGTAGGCCGTCAACTAGCAGCAACTACTTTATAAAAGTGGTTGAGTCATTTTCACCTTTCCAAACTAATGATGCCCATCTACCTAAAAGTGGTTGTTGCTAGTTATTGTAAGGTCCATAATATAGTTTCCTTCGCCATCTTTTTATGATCAAAGTAGACTGTTTTTTCATAACAACAAGTGTGATAATATAATACTGCTTGCTGATATCATTAGAACTTTCAACTATGAAAATATATGATGCAGAAAGACCGCCCATCACTACCATGCAGGTGTTGTTGAAAAAAATCATAAAAGATTGCATGGGCAGATGAAAATAGTTATAACATATTGAATTCGATTTTGATGTTTCAGGTTCAACTCTAACTCACTGTGTGGATTTCTTACCAATGCGAAACCGGAAGCATACGGTCCTATCTTAATCGCTTCACCAATTTAATCGCTTTATTATTAGATCAGTCACCATTTTCTAAATTCACATATAATTCCGAGTCATTCCTTTGGATTTCTCGTCAAATAAGAAAAAATGTATGTTCAATCGTCATGGAAAATAATTTGTACACATGACCTGAACTGCAATAAGTGAGAAGTAATTTGTACGTAAGAGTTTGAAATGAAAAATTCACTTAAAAAAATTACTTATAAGAATATAAATGTAATATTTGGACATGAATTTTGAATTTTGAAATTAAATAGTATGTATCTATTTTTATTTTATTTAGTAATTATATAAAGACTTTTTTTTTTTGAGTGCTTTGTGTATAGTTAAATTGTATTTCAATTTTAAAATATTTATTAAAATATGGACTTTGCTAACCTTTAAAGTTAATTATATTGATTTTAGAAGGATTTTTCAAATGCTTTTCTATCATTCATATGAAATTTAAATAATTCAAAGTAATCTTTTATCTTTTTTAAGATTCAATAAAGCAATTTTAATTTTATTATACATTAATTATCATAATCTTCATCAAATAAGTGTTTGAAATAATAAAAAAAATAATAATAATATAAAAAGATATTTTTTATTTTTTTTAAATTCAATAATAGAAAATGTTAATAAGTCAATTTTTATGGTAAATGGAGGTGAATAATAAAGGAAAAAATTGGCCCGTCAAATGACAAATTAACCAATGAAATGACTTTGTTTCCTTTTATAAAAATACTATGTTAACATTTTATTAAATCCAAAGTAGGGAAGTACTCTACAATCATGTTTTGGGGAGATGTTGTCACCTATGTTAGATTAGATAACATTACATTAAAATAATAATAATAATGTTCATCATCATAATCATTAAGTTGGCTCAATTAAAATAAATTAAATTTGATCCCTCTTGCTTGATAAAATAGAGTTTAAGATAAATGTATACTAATTATTCTATCATGTAAAGTAAATTGTACAATTCATAAATATTACACGTTAAATAATTTATTATATATATATATATATATATATATATATATATATATATATATATATAAAACTTATTTAATGTTTAATTAAGAAATTACATAAAATTACAATATACATTATGATATTTTTTCTACTAGGTTATAAGTGTAAAAAAATATTATTGGAATAAATTGAACTTAAATTATCTTATATTATGTATTATATTATAGTTAATCTTGTTTTAAGAAAAGTTAACATAAAATTTATATTTAAAATTTTAATCCTAATTATAATTTTATAATTATATATTATTTTTTTAATTTTATTGTAAATATTTTTTATTAATTTATTTTAAATATTATGAACTAATATTTTTTTTATAAAAAATTTAATATAAAATTAATATTGACATTTTATAGATTTATATCAACTTAAATAAATTGAATTGAAGAATAAGTAAAAATGTTTTCTCATAATAATTTCAGATTGAGATATAAGATTAAATATGGATCAAACCTCATGAATACTATACACTAAGAAGTAATATTAATTCATAATTTTTAAAATAAATTAATAAAAAATAAATAATATAAAATATTTACAATAAAATAAAATAAAATAAAATAATATATAATTATAAAAATATAATTAGAATTAACATTTTATAGATTTATATCAACTTAAATAAATTGAATTGAAGAATAAGTAAAAGTATTTGTCGTCATAATTTCAGATTGAGATACAAGATACTGAATTGAAGAATAAGTAAAAATGTTTGCTCATAATAATTTCAGATTGAGATATAAGATTAAATATGGATCAAACCTCATGAATACAATACACTAAGAAGTAATATTAATTCATAATTTTTAAAATAAATTAATAAAAATTAAATAATAAAAAATATTTACAATAAAATAAAATAAAAATAATATATAATTATAAAATTAGAATTCGAATTAACATTTTATAAATTTATATCAACTTAAATAAATTGAATTGAAGAATAAGTAAAAATATTTTTCATCATAATTTTAGATAAATAAATTGAATTGAAGAATAAGTAAAAATATTTTTCGTCATAATTTTAGATGGAGATACAAGATTAAATATGAATTAAATTTATATCAACTTAAATAAATTGAAGAATAAGTAAAATTATTTTTCATCATAATTTTAGATAAATAAATTGAATTAAGAATAAGTAAAATTATTTTTCATCATAATTTTAGATAAATAAATTGAATTAAGAATAAGTAAAAATATTTTTCGTCATAATTTTAGATTGAGATACAAGATTAAATATGAATCAAACCTCATGAGTACTATACACTAAGAAATAAGAAATTGAAAAGAAAGAGTTAACAAGATTAATAGTTTTAGTAGTAGAGGATTAAGATAGAGCTGTTATTAACAATTTTTTTTTAATGTGAAATGGAAATGGTGGGAATCAATCACACAATTCTAAACTATTCTTCACATCATCATTCCCTTTTCTATGCATTGTTCTAGATGTTAGCGCATAAATCATTCCTTTTTGTAAGCTTGATAGAATACATCCCACCTTTTTGTGCATTGTGTTTGATAGACAACATTTGTTTCTTAAAAAACAAATCTTATAGTGCATTTTTCATATTAGTTTCATTAAATGCTTTTTCATTGTAATTATTTAAGGTAACACTAAGAATTGAAAATTTGTGTATTTGTGTTTTAGTCAAGTTTTGTGAGTGTGCTCTTACTATGTATAATTTCAGGGATGTGATTATTGGTTATATGAAAAATTGTTGATATATTATTTTTGTAGATTAGTGTATGAATAATATTTTCAAATTTACCATTTATATAAAGAAAAGAGAAATTTTTATTTAAAAACTAAAAATTTACAATAAAATTAAAATTATCAATGACAACACACAACTACACATGACACCTTCCATATGGATGGCAAGGACACCACACACTAGTGACTAACATCATGGTATCTTTATGTGAGGAAAAATTGAGGGTACATAGTTTGAAGGATGATGTAACTTGGTCGTAGAGTACACAATGTGCTGATAATCTCAGGTTAAGTCTGGTATGGCCAGAGCCAAGGTTCGAAGGACACCCTCGATCAGAAATTAAACAGCCACTAAGGCAGATGAGACTACTACAGGTTTAAATCTAGGAAAACAAAAGGATTTTGTCATTGAATTTGAAATTCGTGGAAAGAACATGGGACCCTTAAGGTGATTCCATCGACTTCATGGAGAAATATAGTTCTTGGTTTGTTGGTCAGTGGGATCTACATATTATGGTAGGGTGAGCGATATCTTTATCATTATAGTCTGTTGGTTTGTGATTTGGGCTCTCAATCGATGGATGTGGTTTCAATCTTAGAAATACTTTTCCATTCTTCTAGGGTAGTTGGGTTTTGGATTACACATAGGATTTTGTAGGAAAAAGAGGGGGTTTCCAAGGTGTACAATCTTTGGAGTTTGGTCTATGATTTCATTTCCATACTAGACCTTCAAAAACGTTTCCAATTACAACAACATGATGACCATGGGTGTGAGAAAAATGGGAAGTAATTACAACCTAATCAAGAGTAATGAGCAAAGGAAGCAGTAGGGAAAAAAGGGACCCAAAGGGAGAGGCTAGATAAGCATAAGGCCCCGTGAAACGATCCCATTAAAAATAAAATAGAGAAGAAAATATCTACCACATAAGTGTATCTCTAGAAGCTAAGAAATTCATTGAGAAATATGAAGAAATGATTATAAGCAAGAAGGAATCCACATCGAGAGAATAGATTATGGAGAAGTTAACATGATGGGTGAATGATATGGGATATGCTTGAACTAGGGAAGCCAAATTATACAGAATGAATAAATTGGTATGGATAGTCAAGGCACTTATACCTCAGGTCCTTGAGGATAAATTTCCACCTCACAGGAAAATTCTTGGGAAAATGGAGCCATTGAGTAAGAAAAATGTGATAGTGGAAAAAAATGGAGGCATTGTGGCGCTATGCATTTGGAGTCAGATTCAAGATCACCAACAAGAAAGGGACAATAGGAGAATCCATCTCGGGAGATGAAGGACATCATCAAATCAAAAACATTCTATTGATATTGAGGAACAAAGGGAGAAGAATGGAATTCCCCACCAGAAGCCCACATGATAATTCTACAATATGAAATGGATAATCTATTTTCTTTATCTTCAATGCAAGTCAACAATTTGTGTTTTCTAGTTTTCATAGTTTTAAACTTAAAACAAATTGTCATAAAACATATGCATATTTAAAACAAATTTTCATAGAGCATATCCACAGTTAAAACAAATTGTCATAGAGCATATGCATAGTTAAAAAAAAAAATCATAGAACATATGCATAGGAACTTAGAAAACGATAGTTATGTCGTAGACCCATACAATGACAACATATTTCAAATTGATGAGTTTTATGGCACCATGAGGTCTGATTTCTGTAATATGAAACCTCAAGAGGCACACGAGGCCTGTGTATGTGTGTGTGTGTGTGAGAGAGAGAGATTAAATTATATTAAATTTCAAAAAAATGTTTTCATGACACTATAATGTATTTATATAATAATGAAAATGATGTTAATGTGATTTCCATTTATTTTATATTGTTAGGCCCGAGATCAGAAATGATAAATCCACGAAGATGATCATTCTATTACCTGGAATATCAATAAATACACAAGTAAACAACCGTTGGTATTCCCAACGTATAACTCTTCCTATCTTCTAGCACCAAGAGTCACCCCTGGATTGCGACAGAGGTAGGACTGATACCCATCCATTTGTATGTCACGAAGAATAAATTTAAAGGCTGTCTAATGGGCACAGAATCAGGATGGTATCATTCTAACTCAGAAAACTGGGTTGGAAAGCACAAGCAAGTGAGGTCTTCGTCTAACTTCAGTCAGTAAGTTTGGTATAGAGGTGAGTAGGGGGAGTAACTTGAGGAGAGTGAAGAGGTATGATATGGGCATATGGTCTTCCAACAACCTAAGGTGGAAAAATTGAGAAAATAAGATCTTCTTGGATTCAGAACTTTAGGAAACTGAAAATGCTATAGCAACACTGTAATCAAACATCCATTACAACACAGTCACACCAATCCATGTGAATCATTCAATCATGAATATCCAGTATCAGACACATATTAAGATGGAGGAGGAAAGTTGGCTTAGATTAAAAAAGAATTCTCAAATACAGATACAAAACAAGAAACTAGATGATTTACTAAAACTTTACAATACAAGAGCCTAGCTCAACCATCAACCTTAACAAAATATCAAAACTGATTTTTTATACTCAAAACAACTTGCTCCCATTAGAAGAACCCTCTGGTCATTGCATTCAAGGCTTGTCGTCTATGTGTTATTTTTTAGGATGCACTTGCATCCTTCTGTCAGACGCACTATCAGATCAGTATGGGCTTCACAAGAAAATCCATGATAGGGAACTTTTCAGCTGACAGTCTGCCCTCCATGGATAGATCTTCCATGATTTTCATTTATGTGGTGAAACAAGGTTTCAACCACCTTCCCCAACGTCATTAACTACCTTCATTGGGATCGAGATGAAGTCTAACACCCATGAATGATCTAGGCGAGCTCACAACTCCTTCGAGTCAATTCTGGCACCAGGAGGCCACGTAGATCTTTCTCTGTGACCAACTCGGGTGCTTTGCTTCTTTTTGGAACTCCTTTTCCTTTTCCCCTCGTGATCGAGGGCCATGACCTCATGCTTATGCATAGGAAATCTCAAATTTCTCATTTCTAGAGATTTCACTACCCTTGATTTCAAAATTCTCGATGCTCGCTCCCACGAAATGGTCCATTTGGATCAATGGTTGGATTTGCTTCAAATCTGATGGCCAAGATCATTTCCTCAAATAGCTTCAACCACCGGATTCTTAGACAAGCGCTCCCTTTCTCTGCAACCCCACCTTTCATATGACCGCGGGCTGTGATCGCGGGCCCAAATCTTAGGTGCGTCATGATTTCGTGTTTCACGAGATCATGTCATGCTCGATGCTCAAGACTCTGAGTCACGAAATCGTGATTCCTTGGATCGGATGAAACACATCCCTTTGAAATGGACGACCCAAATTGTATTAGCATTTCAAGACCTCAGGCCATCGACACTTCTCACCTCATCCTTTCCGAAAGACTTTCTCCGTTGTTCGGATCTAGCGCCATGCATCTTGCTGGAGTGGATGGCCTGGATTATTTCACAACTTCGCGTTTCGTGAGTCCTCGTGACTCTTCTCTTTGACCTTTCTTCCTTGCAAAATTGCGACTATGTTGATCACGCACCACGTGGCCTTCCTGGGATCAACGGATAGAATGGCCTCGCAGTTTTACAACTCTCCTTGATGCTATACTTCGTGCAACTCTATGATCTCAATCACCTGATGGTCGTCAATTCGATCTATCTGATGGATATCCACCGTTGAAAGATGATCTTGCTCACTTTCTTGATTTGAGTTGATATCAGATTGCTTCAACTGTTGCGCTTAGTGCTCACGACTGTGGTCTGTGAAAAATTACTCGGATGACTGGCTGAGGTCTCAGGAAAATAAAAGGATTAGTGACAAGGCAAAGAGAGAAGTGATCGACCTTAGGGAAAAATTAAAGGCTAAGGGCCAATATTTCTTAGGAAAACTGCTAAGGAATAAAAGGTATATCAAACGGGTGAAGACAAACACATAAACTACAAGCTGAGAGGAAAAATTATGATCAGGTCTGCAAAAGGAGGAATAACAAGCAAAAATTACAGACCTAGGTAGAAACCACAACTCACAAGACTTTGACAGATTTATGTGATAACACTATCTATGACTGTTCATATTTACATTTATGGTATAGGTAACTTATCCATGAGGAATTATGTGTCCAACATCCCCCCCCCCCCTAATCTGAAGGGGTGTGTGTGAGTCCAAGCATTATTCTAAAAGTCTTCTCAAATTTATCTCTTTGAAGTGCTTTGTTGAAGATGCATGCAATTTGCTCATTTTTGGAGCAATTTCTCAAGGGAAGAGTCTT
>ML793929.1:141776-155541 GCA_009831015.1 Picea engelmannii
TAGATGAGTCACCATCTTCTAAATTCACATATAATTCCGAGTCATTCCTTTTGATTTCTCGTCAAATAAGAAAACATGTATGTTCAATCGTCATGGAAAATAATTTGTACACATGACCTGAACTGCAATAAGTGAGAAGTAATTTGTGCGTAAGAGTTTGAAATGAAAAATTCACTTAAAAAAATTAATTATAAGGATATAAATGTAATATTTGCACATGAATTTTGAATTTTGAAATTAAATAGTATGTATCTATTTTTATTTTATTTAGTAATTATATAAAGACTTTTTTTTACAGTGCTTTGTGTATAGTTAAATTATATTTCAATTTTAAAATATTTATTAAAATATGGACTTTCCTAACCTTTAAAGTTAATTATATTGATTTTAGAAGGATTTTTCAAATTCTTTTCTATCATTCATATGAAATTTAAATAATTTAAAGTAATCTTTTACCTTTCTTAAGATTCAATAAAGCAATTTTATTTTTATTATACATTAATCATCATAATCCTCATCAAATAACTGTTTGAAATAATAAAAAAGAAAAAAAAAATTAATATAAAACGATAATTTTTAATTTTTTTTAAATTCAATGATAGAAAATGTTAATACGTCAATTTTTATGGTAAATGGAGGTGAATAATAAAGGAAAAAATTGGCCTGTCAAATGACAAATTAACCAATGAAATGACTTTGTTTCTTTTTATAAAAATACTATGTTAACATTTTATTGCATCCAAAGTAGGGAAGTACTCTACAGTCATGTTTTGGGGAGATGTTGTCACCTATGTTAGATTAGATAACATTACATTAAAATAATAATAGTGTTCATCATCATCATCATTAAGTTGACTCAATTAAAATAAATTAAATTTGATCCCTGAGTGCTTGATAAAATAGAATTTAAGATAAATGTATACTAATTATTCTATCATGTAAAGTAAATTGTACAATTCATAAATATTACATGTTAAATAATTTATTGTGTATGATTATATATATATATATATATATATATATATATATATATATATATATATAACTTATTTTATGTTTAATTAAGAAATTACATAAAATTACAATATACATTATGATATTTTTTCTACTAAGTTATAAGTGTAAAAAAATATTATTTGAATAAATTGAACTTAAATTATCTTATAGTATGTATTATATTATAGTTCATATTGTTTTAAGAAAAGTTAACATAAAATTTATATTCAAAATTTTAATCCTAATTATAATTTTATAATTATATATTATTTTTTTAATTTTATTGTAAATATTTTTTATTAATTTATTTTAAATACTATGAACTAATATTTTTTTTATAAAAAATTTAATATAAAATTAATATTGACATTTTATAGATTTATATCAACTTAAATAAATTGAATTGAAGAATAAGTAAAAATATTTTTCATCATAATTTTAGATAAATAAATTGAATTGAAGAATAAGTAAAAATATTTTTCGTCATAATTTTAGATTGAGATACAAGATTAAATATGAATTAAATTTATATCAACTTAAATAAATTGAATTGAAGAATAAGTAAAATTATTTTTCATCATAATTTTAGATAAATAAATTGAATTAAGAATAAGTAAAAATATGTTTCGTCATAATTTTAGATTGAGATACAAGATTAATTTTAGTTTTTATTATTTCAAACAATTATTTGATGAGGATTCACAACTACACATGACACCTTCCATATGGATGGAAAGGACACCACACACTAGTGACTATCATCATGGTATCTTTATGTGAGGAAAAATTGAGGGTACGTAGTTTGAAGGATGATGTAACTTGGTCGTAGAGTACACAATGTGTTGATAATCTCAGGTTAAGTCTGGTATGGCCAGAGGCAAGGTTCGAAGGACACCCTCGATCAGAAATTAAACAGCTACTAAGGCAGTTGAGACTACTACAGGTTTAAATCTAGGAAAACAAAAGGATTTTGTCATTGAATTTGAAATTCGTGGAAAGAACATGGGACCCTTAAGGTGATTCCATCGACTTCATGGAGAAATATAGTTCTTGGTTTGTTGGTCAGTGGGATCTACATATTATGGTAGGGTGAACGATATCTTTATCATTATAGTCTGTTGGTTTGTGATTTGGGCTCTCAATCGATGGATGTGGTTTCAATCTTAGAAATACTTTTCCATTCTTCTAGGGTAGTTGGGATTTGGATTACACATAGGATTTTGTAGGAAAAAGAGGGGGTTTCCAAGGTGTACAATCTTTGGAGTTTGGTCTATGATTTCATTTCCATACTGGACCTTCAAAAAAGTTCCCAATTACAACAACATGATGACCATGGGTGTGAGAAAAATGGGAAGTAATTACAACCTAATCAAGAGTAATGAGGAAAGGAAGCAGTAGGGAAGAAAGGGACCCAAAGGGAGAGGCTAGATAAGCATAAGGCCCCATGACACGATCCCATTAAAAATAAAATAGAGAAGAAAATATCTACCACATAAGTGCATCTCTAGAAGCTAAGAAATTCATTGAGAAATATGAAGAAATTATTATAAGCAAGAAGGAATCCACATTGAGAGAATAGATTATGGAGAAGTTAACATGATGGGTGAATGATATGGGATATGCTTGAACTAGGGAAGCCAAATTATACAGAATGAATAAATTGGTATGGATAGTCAAGGCACTTATACCTCAGGTCCTTGAGGATAAAGTTCCACCTCACAGGAAAATCCTTGGGAAAATGGAGCCATTGAGTAAGAAAAATGTGATAGTGGAAAAAAATGGAGGCATTGTGGCGCTATGCATTTGGAGTCAGATTCAAGACCACCAACAATAAAGGGACAGTAGGAGATTCCATCTCGGGAGATGAAGGACATCATCAAATCAAAAACATTCTATTGATATTGAGGAAAAAAGGGAGAAGAATGGAATTCCCCACCAGAAGCCCACATGATAATTCTACAATATGAAATGGATAATCTATTTTCTTTATCTTCAATGGAAGTCAACAATTTGTGTTTTCTAGTTTTCATAGTTTAAAACTTAAAACAAATTGTCATAAAACATATGCATATTTAAAACAAATTTTCATAGAGCATATCCACAGTTAAAACAAATTGTCATAGAGCATATGCATAGTTAAAAAAAATTGTCATAGAACATATGCATAGGAACTTAGAAAATGATAGTTATGTCGTAGACCCATACAATGACAACATATTTCAAATTGATGAGTTTTATGGCACCATGAGGTCTGATTTCTATAATATGAAACCTCAAGAGGCACACGAGGCCTGCGTATGTGTGTGTGTGAGAGAGAGAGATTAAATTATATTAAATTTCAAAAAAATGTTTTCATGACACTATAATGTATTTATATAATAATGAAAATGATGTTAATGTGATTTCCATTTATTTTATATTGTTAGGCCTGAGATCATAAATGATAAATCCAGGAAGATGATCATTCTATTACCTGGAAGATCAATAAATACACAAGTAAACAACCGTTGGTATTCCCAACGTATAACTCTTCCTATATTCTAGCACCAAGAGTCACCCCTGGATTGCGGCAGAGGTAAGACTGATACCCATCCATTTGTATGTCACGAAGAATAAATTTAAAGGCGGTCTAATGGGCATAGACTCGGGATGGTATCATTCTAACTCAGAAAACTGGGTTGGAAAGCACAAGCAAGTGAAGTCTTCATCTAACTTCAGTCAATAAGTTTGGTATAGAGGTGAGTAGGGGGAGTAAATTGAGGAGAGTGAAGAGGTATGCTATGGGCATATGGTCTTCCAACAACCTAAGGTGGAAAAATTGAGAAAATAAGATCTTCTTGGATTCAGAACTTCAGGAAACTGAAAACACTATAGCAACACTGTAATCAAACATCCATTACAACACAGTCACAACAATCCATGTGAATCATTCAATCATGAATATTCAGTATCAGACGCATATTAAGATGGAGGAGGAAAGTTGGCTTAGATTAAAAAAGAAGTCTCAAATACAGATACATAACAAGAAACTAGATGATTTACTAAAACTTTACAATACAAAAGCCTAGCTCAACCATCAACCTTAACAAAATATCAAAACTGATTTTTTATACTCAAAACAACTTGCTCCCATCAGAAGAACCCTCCGGTCATTGGATTCAAGGCTTGTCATCTACATGTTATTTTTTAGGATGCACTTGCATCCTTCTGTCAGACGCACTATCAGATCGGTATGGGCTTCACAAGAAAATCCATGACAGGGAACTTTTCAGTTGACAGTCTGCCCTCCATGGATAGATCTTCCATGATTTCCATTTATGTGGTGAAACAAGGTTTCAACCACCTTCCCCAACTTCATTAACTACCTTCATTGGGATCGAGATGAAGTCTAACACCCATGAATGATCTAGGCGAGCTCACAACTCCTTCGAGTCAATTCTGGCGCCAGGAGGTCGCGTAGATCTTTCTCTGTGACCAACTCGGGTGCTTTGATTCTTTTTGGATCTCCTTTTCCTTTTCCCCTCGCGACCGTGGGCCATGAACTCATGCTTATGCATATGAAATCTCAAATTTCTCATTTCTAGAGATTTCACTACCCTTGATTTCAAAAAACTCGATGCTCGCTCCCACGAAATGGTCCATTTGGATCAATGGTTGGATTTGCTTCAAATCTGATGGCCAAGATCATTTCCTCGAATAGCTTCAGCCACCTGCTTATTAGACAAGCGCTCCCCTTCTCTGCGACCCCACCTTTCATATGACTACGGGCTGTGATCGTGGGCCCAAATCTTAGGTGCGTCATGATTTCGTGTTTCACGAGCTCATGTCATGCTCGATGCTCAAGCCTCCAAGTCACGAAATCATGATTCCTTGGATCGGATGACACACGTCCCTTTGAAATGGACGACCCAAATTGTATCGGCATTTCAAGACCTCAGGCCATCGACACTTCTCACCTCATCCTTTCCGAAAGACTTTCTCCGCAGTTCGGATCTGGCACCATGCATCTTGCTGGAGTGGATGGCCTGGATTATTTCACGACTTCGCATTTCGTGAGTCCTCATGACTCTTCCCTTTGACCTTTTTGCCTTGAAAAATTGTGACTATGTTGATCACGCACCACGTGGCCTTCCTGGGATCAACGGCTAGGATGGCCTCACAGTTTTACAACTCTGCTTGATGCTATACTTCGTGCAAATCTATGATCTTGATCACCTGATGGTCGTCGATTCGATCTATCTCATGGATATCCACCGTTGAAAGATGATCTTGCTCACTTTCTTGATTTGAGTTGATATCAGATTGCTTCAACTGTTGTGCTTAGTGCTCGCGACTGTGGCCTGTGAAAAATTACTCGGATGACTGACTGAGGGCTCAGAAAAATAAAAGGATTAGTGACAAGGCAAAGAGAGAAGTGATCGACCTTAGGGAAAACTTAAAGCCTAAGGGAAAATATTTCTTAGGAAAGCTGCTAAGGAAAAAAAGGTATATCAAATGGGTGAAGACAAACAACATAAACTACAAGCTGAGATGAAAAATTATGATCAGGTCTGCAAAAGGAGGAAAAACAAGCAAAAATTACAGACCTAGGTAGAAACCACAACTCACAAGACTTTGACAGGTTTATGTGATAACACTATCTATGACTGTTCATATTTACATTTATGGTATAGGTAACTTATCCATGAGGAATTATGTGTCCAACATCCCCCCCCCCCCNCTTAATCTGAAGGGGTGTGTGTGAGTCCAAGCATTATTCTAAAAGTCTTTTCAAATTTATCTCTTCCAAGTGCTTTATTGAAGATGCATGCAATTTGCTCATTTTTGGAGCAATTTCTCAAGGGAAGAGTCTTGGCCTTTGATGATATTGAATCAAGTGATACATTGTGTTGAAGTGCTTAGTTCGATCATGGAATCTGGGATTCTTAGCCAACTTGATTGTAGAAGTATTATCAACTAGGAGAGGAGTAGAATTCACTTGTTTCTCCTGTAAATCTTTAAGTATTTTCATGATCCAAACAATCTCCTTTGTTACTTCTATAGTTGCCACATATTATACCTATGTTGTGTAATATGTTTGGACTGATTGTTTGTGTGATCTACATGAGACAATTGTTTATCCAAGACTCATGAGATAGCCTGAAGTTGACGCTCCATTTTCCTTATCCCCATCAAAGTCTAAGTCAATATATCTGATCAGGTTGAAGTCATCTACCTTAGAATACTTGAGTCCAAAATCTTGAGTTCCTTTCAAGTATTTTAGAACTCTCTTTTCAATAGACTGATGTCCTTCACAAGAATTTTTCATAAACCTGGAAAGAATCCCAACAACAAATGAAATTTCTGGTCTAGTGGTATTAAGATAGATAAGACTTCCCACAAGTTGTCTATACTTGGTTGCATCCTTAAATTTATCTCCTTCTTTTGATGTGAGCTTCAAGTTCTTTTCCATTGGAGTAAAAACATGATTTCACTCATCCATGCCAATGTTGTTCAAAAATTCTCCAACATACTTCTTCGGGGAGATGAATATGTACTTTGGATTTTGAATCACTTCAATTCCCAAATAGTAGTGAAGATGTCCTAAATCTGTCATCTTGAAGCCCTTCTTCAACTATTTATTTATGGATGCAATGTAGTTCTCATTGTTCGCTATTATGAAAATATCATCGACATATACTACAAGATATACAATTGTTTTTCACACTTTCTTGAAAAACAAAGTTGCATCGTCAAGATTGAAATGATTGAAATCTAATATCAAAAGATGCTCGATTAAGTTTTCATACCATGATCGCAGTGATTTTTTCAGGCCATACAATAATTTGATGAGCTTGCATACCTTAAATGTTATTTTTCCTTCACAACAAATCATTCTTGTTGAGACATGAACACATTCTCTTTCAAGTCTCAATTCAAAAAAGAAGTCTTCAGATCCATTTGATGAATTTTCCATCCATTCTATGTTGCCATGGAAAATAGAGTGCATATGGTTACCCATTTTGTTGTGGGGGTAAAGGTATCCTCATAACAAACACCTTCTTTCTGTGAAAATCCTTTTTCCATGAACCTTGTTTTGTTCTTGTCAAATGGGTCATTTGATCTGTACCTGATCTTGAATACCCACTTCCAGCCAATCGGTTTGGTTCCATATGGAGGTTCCACCAACTTCCATGTCCCATTCTTGATGAGAGCATGATATTCCTTCTGCATGGCTTATTTCCATTCAGCATGAGAAGTGGATTCCTTAAAGAAAGTTCGTTAATGGTTAGTAGATAAATTCAACTAACAATCACATGAAACATCTATATCTTCTACATCACATGACATTGAATTATCTAGATTACCTCCATCTTGTTTCGAGGACAATATGGATTCTATCTTCTCGACCTCATCAAGATGAACACTTTCATGTGTTTGAGTGAGGCATTTTGGTGGACATTTCTTAGATGATATAGGTGGCTTGGTTGATTGGGATGGTGTTGAGATCTCATCAACTCTCATATTTTCAATCCTCTCTATCACATCATCCACCTCAGCTTCGGGTTATGGTGAAGTGGAAGGAACTTCTTCATTAGGGGAAGATGATGCTTCAACAGGATATTCCAGAGACTGATCCAATATAGGGATACCCCCTTCAGGATGGGTAATGTCATCATCAAATTCATGGTATGTATTTACATGAGTGAATCTTTCCAGATGATCAAGATAACGCTCAACAATATCTTCTTCCTTGGTGGATTCCAAAAAGATCACGTCTCTAGAAAGGATGAAATTCTTGTTTGTCTCTTCATAAATACGATATGCCTTGTTGGTATTTGAATACCCCAAGAAGATGCACTTCCAAATCCTTGCATCAATCTTGCTTCTTTGCTTCTTAGGAATCAAGGCATAGTAGGTGGAACCAAAGACCCTGAGATTCCTCACCGGAGGAATGTGGCCATACCACATTTCAAATGGAGTGTTGTTATTGATAGCATGAAATGGACACTTGTTTTTGACATACACTACACATAAAATTGCATCAGGCCAAAACATCAATTTACCATTCTTGAAAAACATCATGGATCAAACCATATTTAGGAGTGTCATGTTCATTCGTTCAACTACACCATTTTGTTCAGGATTGTATGGAACTGTAGTTTGGTGTTTGATCCCATGTTGGAGAAGGTAACTTTCAAATTCATTAGATGTATATTTTGTTCCATTATCAGTGCGAAGAGAGCCAATTCGAGATTGAGCTTCATTTTGAATCAATACATGAAAGTTTTTAAATGTTTCAAAGGATTGTGACTTATCTTTCAACAAATACACCCAACACACCCTAATGTAATCATCAATAAAGGAAATTATATATTTATTTCCATTTCCATAAGGAACATGCTTAGGGCCACACAAATAAAAATGAATCAGTTCAAGTCTTCTACATGTTGTAGAGGTAGAATCATGGAAATGTTGTTTTCTATGCTTTCCAAGAATACAAGAATCACATTGTTTAGTTTTCTAGGAATGGTGGGAAGACCAGAAATACCATTCTTTCTCATTAAACTAATACTTTCATAATTGATATGACCAAGTCTAGCATGCCACAAAAGACTAAATGACATTATACCTTCAATGTGATGAGAGAGGTATGCAACATTATGTGTATGAGAAAATGTCCCATTCAACTTCAACAGTCTTCCATCTTCCATTCTGGTCATAACAAGCATGTCATCAGAATCCTTTCTCACTTCAACTTTTCCACCAATCATGTGAACACATTGACCTTGTTTTCTGATGAGCACAAGAGACAAAAAGCTCATTTTCAGTTCAGGAAGATAGAATACACTGTGCGGAAGAAAATCTGGGAGTTCAGGGAACTTAAGTTTGATGGTACCTATTTTGAAGGGTTTGAGGCTGTACTTGTCTGCAAAATACACTATTCCACCTACATTATCATTGAAGTCTTCAAAAAAGTATTTTCAAAATGTCGTATGAGAGGTTGCTCCTGTGTCAAGAAGCCATGTATGAGAGGTTTCTCCTATGTCAAGAAGCCATGTATCTTTCTAACGACCATATGCAATGTTAAATTTTTTATATTACTCCTATATTGCAGTGAGAAACAATGTAATGGGAAGATTTAGGCGGATTACCTTTTGTTGGTTTTGTGGGTTTATCTTTTTCTTCTTTGTTCTCTCTATTTTTTGTGATCTTGTCCCATGGTACTCTGTCGTCTTCTTCTTTATTTGACCCATTTTTTTTGCACCTTGTACAATGGAGATTGTATCTATTATTTTGGTTGTGTCTACCCCCCCTTCCTCTGAAATTCTTTCTTCCACGTCGTCTTCCTCTTCTCCTACTTCTTCCACTAAAAGAATCATGTGATTTATTCTTGTCTTTCTGAGCAAAGTAAATAGTTTTTCCAGTTGAAGGAGTTGGATTCTTTCCAAAGGCTTTGTCATGGTCTGCAACTTTCTTTACCATTTTTTTAAAGGCCATGGATTTCATATCACTTACTTTCATTGCTTCAAGGTAGTGAGAATATGTAGGGTAGAAGGAATTAATGAAGGTCGTGAGAGGGAGATCAATCTTCTCTCTGGTGGCTGCAATGTCACACATTATGGATGTGATTTCTGAAGCCAAATCCATAGGGTCATCATTCTTCAACTCTAGGTTGAAGAGCTTCAACATTAGTTGTATGAGTTCAAGTTTAGAATGTGTGTAATATAACTCATTCAATATTTTCAAGGTGCCATAGGAATCACTAATATAAGCAATATGATGGTTCACCTCCTCACTTATTATAACAGAGATTAATGCATATGCCTTTTGTTCTTTGTCTTCCCACATTTCATGTTCTTTTTCTGTGGTTGGTGTGACTGGTTTTTTGCAAGGTCTTCAACTCTTCATTGTTAATATTGAGGCTTCTTCTTCAGATTCAACTTCTTCTTCTTTTGATTCTGCATCTTCTTCAATGGTGTTGTTGCTCAGAGGGACATCCTTTGCTTCACAAATCCCTTTTCATAGGTCATTGAAGATCTTTGTGCTCTTGATCTTCCTATACCATTATTTATAATTCTCCTTAATAGTCAGCACCACGGTGACAATGGAGATGAGGGAGTGTATTGTTTGGTAGACTTCTTGAATCAGTAACATAGAATGAATATAAAAACAATTATATTGTTCCTATTTTTCTCATATAGAAGCAAGCCCTTTTGAGATGCTCAAACATTCCACAAAATAGTATGGAAGCAGAGTATAATGGATGGCAGAAAATAATGCTTCAAATGGAAAGAAATTCAATTCCAAAAGAATGGAATTATGCAATCGCACTCTTCTCCTGCACAAATCGCACTTGGAAAATTTGCATCTTGCTTTGTCAAAAATATAAAGGTCTACATTACCATTATAAGCTACCCACGAATTTTATGAATTCAAAGAAGTAAAACACATCAATTTAGAATGAGTGTGATATAACCAGCTCAGTTGCTCTAACCAACTGAGGTGTAGATACAATTGTAGATACCAGTTTAGGTGTAGAGTCTTTGCAAAGGAGCAATGGCACCGGGTGAAATTAGGGTTGCGACTTTGTGTAACCTCAACGCAGACCAGGCTACGAAACTTGGAGAATCTGCGCAGTCTTGACGTCGGTAGTAATCCAGGAATACAGTCCAACCACTTCGTTGAACGTAAGTCACAACCTTGGAAAGAAGGAAATCACACTGTTCAATGTGAAGGAAATCTCATTTGCTGGAGCGATAAAGGTCGTTGTCTTTTGTGAAAAACAAATCACAATCCTTTGGTTGAATGAGTGATCTCACCGGCTTCAACAAAGGATAACCGCTCCAATCTCCATATTTCGACCCCGTGTAGCTGCGTGAGTGCTTTCTATGTGAGCTAGGATTAGGGTTTTCGGTCCGATCAAAAACTTCGACCAAGAGTGATGATTCTAGGGTTTACGAGTGTCGTATGGTGAAAGAATTACTAATGCAGTCTATCCTGAGAGATTCATTGAGGAGAGAGAGAATTGACAGAGGCATACTGATAGAGCATAGAGGGTAGAGAGAGGGGGAGGCTAGCAAAGGCGTTTTATGTTAGACAAATAAGTTGAGCTTTCCAAATTGCAAAACGTTTTTCAGCAAGTTCTGTAAGAATTGCAAATCTGTTTTTTTTTTCTGTGCAATTCATTTTTTTTGAGCCTATATTTAGGCCACAGTATCATGCATAGGAAGGAGGAGCCTTCGGTATATAATTTTTGAGCAGAAAATGGCCAGCATGAGTAACCAGGCTCTCATGCAAGCACCTGTTTTGAACGGGTCGAATCATAGCACTTGGGTATCAAAGATGAAAGTTTTTCTGAGCTGTCATGAATTCTTAGAGATTGTCAAAGATGGAGTTACCTTGTTGAAAGCTGAAGATCGAGATGCATTGGATCGGGATGCGAGATGCACTTACACAAAAGTGGTCAAGAAAAATGCAAAAGCCTTATGGCTTATCTTTCAGGGGGTGGATGAGTCCGTCTTTCCGAAAATTGAAGGCGAGAGCACCGCCAAAGGAGCGTGGGATACTCTCATGAACATCTATCAAGGAACCGAGAAAGTGAAGACCGTCAAGTTGCAAACTTTGCGACGAAACTTTGAAACAATGTCTATGAAAGATACAGAGATAGTCGACCAGTTTATGACGAGTGTAAAGCACCTCGTCCATCAAATCCGAAGTCAAGTTGAAGACATTCCTGATCAGAAAATTGTGGAGAAGGTATTGCGAAGCCTTCCTGAAAAATTTATTATGGTTGTTGTTGCAATCGAGGAATCGAAGGATCTAACTATGTTTACCATAGATCAGCTGATGGGCTCTCTTTTATCACATGAGGTGAGATTGCAGAGAGAAAAAACTTCGTTGGAATCATCTTTCCAAACGCAAGCCACCATAAGCAAAGGTTGAGGCCATGGTGGAAGAAGCAGAGGATGAGGAAGAGGTTGGCGAGGCAGATCCCAGCCGCAGAATGCTTGTAGGTCGCATGCAGACCCAGATCACTCGCATGCAAGATCTTCCTATGACAGAGGTCGAGGCAGAGGTCGCACTCAGGAATGGGTTGACAAATCAGAAATTCAGTGCCATTACTATAAGAAGTTTGGACACTACATGTCCGAATGTTATAAAATACCTACGAATCAAGAGCATGGAACCACACATGTTGCAGAGGAAGAGAAAGTGCAAGAAACCATGTTTTACTCCTGCCATGCGACTACAGAACCAACTGATTCAGATGTGTTGTTGCTCGACAACGGTTGCAGCAATCATATGACAGGTAACAAAGATCTATTTTCGTCTTTTGATAGTTCTGTCAAAAATAAAGTAAAGTTGGGGGATGATCGTTTGGTGAATGTTCAAGGAATGGGTACAATTTATGTACTCTCTAAGAATAATGAAAAGAAATGCATCCGAGAGGTGTATTATGTCCAAGGTCTTACGCATAATTTGATTAGTGTAGGCCATCTCTCTCAGCATGGTTATGATGTAGTGTTTAAAGGGACTGTCTGCACCATAAGTGATAAGCCTCCTAGTAATCGAGTCATAGCTCAGATCAAAATGACCTCGAACTGCATGTATCCTATCATACTAAAAAATGCCAAAACCCTTGAGTCTTATTCTGTTATGAAACCCGATGAGTCATCGTTGTGGCATCAACAATATGGTCATTTTTCTTTTGATTATCTCAGTCAACTGTCAAAGAAATCTATGGTCATTGGTCTCCCTGAATTAGAAGTCCAGCACCAAGTATGTGAAAGCTGTGTTTTAGGAAAGCATCACAGAGAAGTTTTTCCTTCTGCTACTACCTTTAGAGCTAAATCTCCTTTAGAACTCGTTCACACTGATCTATGTGGACCCATGGAAACAGAGTCGATAGGAGGAAGTTTTTATGTGCTAACATTCATTGATGATTACAACAGAATGACTTGGGTTTACTTCATTCAAAGCAAATCTGAGACATTTTCCAGGTTCAAAGAATTTTAGTCCATGATAGAGAAGCAAAGCGAGCACTATGTGAAAGTGCTGAGATCAGATGGTGGAGGCGAGTATGAATCAAAGTCATTCACTCAGTATTGCAAAGAACAAGGAATTCAGAGGCAGTTTACTTGCAGATACACTCCGTAGTAGAACGGAGTCGTAGAGCAGAAAAACCGCACTATGTTAAACATGGCAAGGAGTATGATGAATGGTAAGAATCTTCCAAACAAATATTGGGGAGAAGATGTTGCATGCTCTGTGCATATTCTGAATCGTGCACCTACAAAGAGTTTGAAAGATAAAATTCCATTTGAGGCATGGACTGGGAAGAAACCAGATATATCTTATTTTCGTGTTTTTGGGTGTGTTGCATACGCCCATGTTCCTGATGACCTTCGGAAGAAGTTGGATAATAAAAGTGAGAAATGCATTTTTGTTGCGTACAATGAACAGTCAAAAGCATATCGACTGTATAACCCAATCACAAAGAAGTTTATTATTAGCAGAGATGTCAAGTTCCAAGAAGACAGAGCTTGGGATGACAAGGTCACAAGCAACTTTGTTCTATTAGCTGATACAAATGAACCAGTGATAGAAGAACAACAAATTTCATCAAGTACTCTAGATTCTGCGCCAAGAAAACTAGCAGCACAAGATTCGACTAGTGATTCAGATCAAACCATTGCCTCCATGCAAAGGCAAAAGACAAGAAGTCTCCATGATTTGTATGAGCATACTCAGCCATTAGATTTGGATGCACTTTATGCATTCATAA
>ML793929.1:155670-178237 GCA_009831015.1 Picea engelmannii
TTATATGTAGATGATATGATTTACACTGGAAATTTGGAAATTGATGAATTCAAAGTTGTCATGGAAAAAGAATTTGAGATGACTGATCTCGGTTTAATGAAGTATTTCCTTGGTATTGAAGTAAGCCAGTTAGAATCAGGCATGTTTATCATTCAGTCAAAGTATGCTTTAGATTTGTTGAAAAGGTTCAAAATGTTTGAATGTAAGGCTGCAGCTACTCCTATTGCTTTAGGCACCAAGTTAAGCAAAAATGATCAAGGGAAGTCCATTGATCAAACTCTGTATAAAAGGCTAGTGGGCAGTCTTATGTACCTCACGACCACTAGACCAGACATAATGTTTGCTATAAGTCTTATCTCTAGATTCATGGAGTCACCCAAGGACTCTCATTGGCAAACTGGTAAGAGAATTATGCGGTATGTGGCTGGAACAGTTGATTATGGTTTATGGTATCCTTCAGAATCAAAAAGTTTTTTAGTTGGTTTTACTGACAGTGATTTTGCCGGAAGCATTGATGATAGGAAAAACACTTCCGGTTATGCATTCAAATATGGATCAAGTCTGATTTCTTGGGCATCAAGAAAACAACCAGTTGTTACATTGTCTTTCGCAGAGGATGAATATGTTGCAACAACTTTCGTAGCATGTCAAGTTGTTTGGCTAAGAAGGTTAATGAGTTATTTATCACCAAAGAAATTGGAGCCAACTCCAATATATTGTGACAACAGTTCTGCAATTACATTGTCCAAGAATCAAGTCTTCAACAAAAAGAGCAAGCCCATTGATATCCGTTATCATTTTATTCGAGAATTGGTAAATGAAGATGTAATCACTGTAAAATTTTGTAAGTCAACAGATCAGCAAGCTGATATCTTCACAAAGCCTTTGGGCATAGAAACATTTGTATCACTCAGATCTAAGATGAGTGTTGTTAGGTTAAATGATTGTCACGCTCCAACTTAAGGGGGTGTGTTAGACGAATAAATTGAGCAATCGCTCAGTTAATTAGTTAACTTACAGTTGTTTGGTTTCTTGTTTTCATCGCTGAGTTGAGTGAGTTGTTAGACACTTCATTGTTTACGAAGCATTCCCTTTGCATGTAATTCTTTTTATATATCAATTCAATAATGAGATCGGTGTGTGTGTTTTTTGTGCAATTCTGTTCTGCGGATCCTGTTAAAACTGTTTCTCTGTTCTATCAATTCGTTTTCTGTTTCCACGGATTCGTTCTTCATTTTCTGCATGGTAGGAAAACGCCAAGGAATGTACAGATGAAGTGCTTTGATACCACTGTCAAGCTAGGGAGCACAAATGATAACTCCACGATGATGATCATTCTATTACCACCGAGCTCAATAAATACAGAAGTAAACAAGCGTTGATATTCCCAGGTTATGACTCTTCTTAGACTGTTCATATTTACATTTATCTTCCTATCTATGATTCTTCATATTTACATTTACGGTACACTTAACGTATCCACCATCAGATTAGGTGTCTTAACATATATATTTATGCCGAAAGGGTATACCTATTGATAATGGGCACAATTAATCACCTTTTAATCTAAAATTTTAATCTAATGGCTAACAATTGAAGATGTTGGCATATTCTTAGTAGTCCTCCCAAATCAATGAATGTGATTTACTCTTCATAACTTCCTTGTATTTTTTAATGCATTAGTTAACCTGTTTACTTTTTAACATTTACCTAATCATATTAAGAAATTATTGTAGAACTATATGATTTCCACATTTAAATGATTAACCTTTGGGATTACCACGTTTGGATTTGCTCAGTTGTAGGTGCGTTTAATTTTCTGAGTGTTTCATTTATGACTTTCCTCAACTATATGCTTCTTTCATTTTCATTTTCTTAATGTGGAAACTTTTCATTTTCCAGTTGTCCATGCAATTTCTCTTGGCGAACGACTAAGCGGATTTTTTCGTGGAGGCTGATAAAGCTGAAGCGTGGAGGATTTGGGATCGGTGAGAATCATACCAAGAACGCTCGCGGAGACCGGATAAGGCTTTGTAGGTGCCTAGGAGTTCTGGGAACTGCTCGGTTGCCTCCTCCATCGAAACGCCACTCAGAACGGCTTTGTCGGGGTGGAGTTTCAGCACCAACTTTCTGTACGCTGTACGGATTTTGTCGTCTGGTGCGGTGATCTTGATGCCCAGGATTTCATATAGGCATCTATCGGGCCCTCTCGCTGCAGCCATTTTTGTTTGGAAATTGTAGGAGTACATTGAAGACTCTAGTTTTCAATTGAATTTTGATTTTGGTTGGGTTTTGATTAATATCTATCCTTGAGAGGAGTTTAGAACCACGACAATGTGAATCTGAACTGCGCAAAAAAACACGAATTAGATATTAGTTCTATATATATATACTAGAACAACCACTCAAAATCGTGGCGAATTAGATATTAGTTCTATATATATATACTAGAACAACCACTCAAAATCGTGGCTGATGAACGCCGAAAAACAATTCCAAAGCTTTCTCCCGCACCACTGTTTTTAAGTGGCTGTGCTAGTATTTAGTTCAGTGAATAATATTTACTACATAAATAATCAATATGTTTATCATTTTTGTTAATTTTATCTTTTATTAATTATAAAACTTTTATAACAACTGTTTAAAAAATTTATATTGATATGAATGCAATTTTGTCTTTAAAATAAATTAAAAAAAAACACTAAACTACAATAATTGTATACATCAAATCCATAATGAATAAAATATGACTAAATTATATTAAATTTTAAAACCAAATGTTTCCATGACATTATGTATACATAAAATAATGAAAATGGATGTTAATGTGATTTCCATTTCTTTTATATATTCTTAACATCTATTACATAAATAACAAATATGTTTATAATTTTATTAATTTTATTTTTTATTCACTATAAAAACGGTATAAAAACGGTTGATAACAATTTTTTAAAGCTTTTATATTGATATTATTGATATTTTAACTTTAAAATAAATTATATAAATAATAAATATGTTTATAATTTGTTTTAATTTTTCTTTTTATTCACTAAAATATAATAATAATTTTTAAAAAAATTTAAAACTTTTATATTGAAATGATTGTAATTTTTTCCAAAAAAAAAAAACAAAACAAAAACATACACTACTAGATCATTAAAAAACGGATCTCTTTGTTCCGAAATTAACGTACTCCCTTAATGAGTTATCTTACAATTAACTTGTTACACTATGATCTTCTCACCAGAAAATTGGTCGGTCACGTCGTGATATTCTCACCAGAAAATATTCAAAGCTGCGTACATTAAAGAGGATTTTATCTATGCAGCTGTTTCACGACAAATCAAAGCTCTCTCGACGCACACCTCTACGTAAATAGATGCTCCAATAAAATTCATACAAGTCCTCTAACGCTGAATCGACGATAATTGTAATCTTCGTCTTTTCTTACTGGATTTATGAAGGCTCATACAGACGCACGGCAGTCGGGTAAAATTTGTACAAGTTCTCCAAACTCTGAATGGAGGGGTATTTATAATCAATAAAATTCATGAAAGTTCTCAAACGCTTACTCGTCCATACAAGCTGCCCTTGCAACCCTGGTGCGATTGACAGGGCCTTGGGACGACGAAGCCTCATTCTGCTTAACTTTTTGCCTATTCCCCGCGTTCTTTTCTTGTCCATTCTGCTTCTCTTTCCCGGTTTAAAAGACCCAAGCTGAAGAACCACTCTCGTGTTGTTTTCCTTACTCTTTGGATGCAAGTGGAAACATGACCTCACGCCTTTCTTTGCCCAACAGTTAGAAGTACTCGAGATATACCGTTGAGCATGTCTGAGACCGCGTCCCCATAGAGTTCCCCCTTTAGCCTGGCTGGAGGAAAAAGCCACGGGAGAACCTTATTAGGCTTTCAATTCCACCATACCCAATACGAAATTCCCTGGATTTCTGGCTCACTCCTGAAGGAAGGCGATCCACCTCACTTAATTTTTCCAAAATTGAGCCATAACTATGGTCTCTCTGCTTGAAATAGCCATGCACTCAACCTCTTGCGGCTTCAGGTATTTTCATAGTCTCTTCGAGAGGATTCATATTAGAGCCTTCTAAACCCGTAGTAGGATTCATATTAGAATCTTCTACACCCGTAGTACTTACCCGACCCTCCGAGGTTGTAGGTGGCTCTTCCGTGGAGCAGCTGTTCTCGACTTCTGGCACCCCATCCGGGGGCTTCTTGTTGATATTATTTAACCTCGTGGCCTTTTTCTAGATGGGCACATTGGTGGAGTCCCCTAAATTCCACGTAGTAAGTTGATTCAGTTGTTGGATACCTAGGGTGGTCAAGTAATCCGCGAGTGAGTTTGTGCTCCTTCCCATCTGGGATAATCACAGGGAAGCTCTTGATTATTTCGGCAATCTGAGTCCAACCATAGGATAGTCTCTAGTTTGTGGAGAGCTTTTATGGGTTAGAGCCATCGACTAGACATATGAGAGTTGAGATTATTAGGAGCAAGTCACCCTCCACCACCAAAACCTTTATTCCCCTGGTTCTAGCGATCGTGAGCCCTAGAGAAGGCCTTCTAATTCAGCCGAGTTATCAATATTGTGCCCTAATTTTCTTGCAAACATGGCTAGAATCACACCTTCATAATTTCATAGGATACCCCCAGCCCCAGATTTCCCATGGTTGTCCTTTGATGCTCCATGGAAGTTCAACTTGATTACCTCGTCCTCTGGAGGCGTCCATGCTTGGGTGGAGTTATTCCAGATATGATTGGGACTTTATCCGCTTGTTGATACACCTATTCAAGTTTCCACTTAATGAAGATGATTTCCTCCTCAGTAGTCAAGACTCTATCTTCTTTTGACGAGGTACAAGAAGTTATGGATTGTTGAAGAGTTTCTTAGAATTTATCCAAGACTTGTTGAATTGGAAAAGTATTTTGTTTAAAAATTATTCTATTCTGTTCCTCCCATAAATTCCACATGACAATTCCTAGGAAGAGCTCCCAAGCTCTGTTTAGGATAGTGTTGTCGAAGGGATCGACGAGCCATTATGTTATGGTTATGGTCATGTCATTGCTGACTCTCTCAGATCATCAAAAAGGATCTGCAAGTTTTTCCCATAGGACTCTCGCTTCCCGAAAATTGCATAGAAGGTGATTTGGATTTTCTTCTTCCTACCTACATAGCATGGAAATGGAGGGGCCTTCTTACCCTCTCTTTCTTATCTTATCCCAGGTTAGGAATTTTCGCGTTAATCAACCATAAAAAGGATGATATATTTGGCCATATCTTGGGTTTCCAGATGCTCTGACACTCCCTTTTCCTCTCTGCATCTATTAGAGCCACTGCCAGAAGGTATGCATCTCTCACTTTGAAGGTACCTTCTCCTTTGTTTCCCCATTGTAGAATGTTCGAGTTCTGACTCGTATTTTCCAAAGGAGTAGCTCCTCTTCAAGACTCTATTTTTCCTCATTGCTCAAGTGGATAGGCCAATCTGCCATATTTTTCCAAACTCTTTCATATCGCTCCTATGAAGTTCCCCTCTCCTTCCAATACTGATGGACATGAGTCCAACCTCTTTCAATAAGGGTGGTCCTTATCTGATCCATTTCCTCTTTTCCTGCCAAGGTGGGAAAATGTTCCCAAGTGTCTTCCCAAAAAGGGTCGACCTGCCATCACGAACCTCTCATAAGCTTTCTTTTTCGAATAACTCTCTGTTCTGCCAAGGGTTGTTCTAGATGAGGGATCCTATCCGAGTACCATCCATCCTAATAAGATCTTGTTGCGCCACATCTCGAGCATATTTTTTCTTCCATAATTTGGCCCATAGAGCGTCTGGGTATTAAACCCATCTCCACCATAGTTTGGCTGCTAATGCTTCCCCTGCATACAAAGGATCTCTAATACTCACACCCCCATGGGATATGGGCCTACACAATTTTTCCCTAGCTACCACGGACAACCTTTTTTCTTTGGTGGCCCCACCCCAAAGGAAGGTCCTTTGAAGGTTTATGATTTTTTTGAGGATTCCCTTGGGAGTGACCGACACCAAAAAGAGATAAGGGTCACACAACTCAAGACTAATTTGATTAGAAGGGTTCTCTTCGGGAGGGTGAGGAATCCATGGGTCCAATTGGCCATCTTGGATTCTAATTTCCCCAACAATTCTTGCTAGGAGGTATTCCTAATGGATCTGTCTATTAACGGGGCTCCTAGGTATTTAGAAGTGAGTCAGGACCTTTGGAAGGAAAAGATCAATGATATGTTTCTTTATACAGTTAATGGAGTATTGAAGGAAACATTTTAAACATTTATCCAGGTTTATGATCGTACCTAAGGCTTCTTTGCACATATCCAGAATAGCTTTGGCTTCCCTTACTGTGGGAGTTCCCATAGGAAGGTTTCCATCCACGAACGGTAAATGGAAAAATGGATCCACATCAGACTGAAGCTTGATCCCTTGTATTTTATTTTCTACTAAAACCTTTTGAATTATTCTCCCCAACCCTTGTGCTAATATTATATAGAGGTAAGGGGATAGGGATCTCCTTGTTTAAGTCCTCTCGTTGGAATAATTTTTTTTTATGGAGAGCCATTCACTAAGATTCAGAAGAATGTAGAAGAAATGAGTCTATTGATGCATTGTATCCAGTCCCCAGCAAATCCAAAATCTTCCATCATTTTCTGAAGGAATCTCCATCTGACGCGATCATAGGCCTTTAACATGTCCAAATTTATTAGCATTCCCCCTTTCTTAGAATTTTGCATGGAGTGCACTATTTCATGAGAAACTATTATGTCATCAAGGATTTGTCTCCCTTCCACAAAACCTCCTTTATCCATAGATATGATGTTCTTAAGTAAGGTTTTAAGTCTATTAGCATTACGTTTGGATATTATCTTATAGATTACATTGCATATGGATATTGGTACGAATTTACCTCTTGCATTAGATTATTTTTCCTTACGCATTAATGTTATGAATGTAGCATTAAAGGCTTGTAGAATGGAAATAGAGGATTTGGATTCTTCCAAAACTTCCCATATGTCTCTCCCTATAATTTTCCATCATTTTTGAAAAAAGACAGTTGTGAACCCATCGGGGCTAGGGGCTTTGCCTGAAGCCATCTCCAATTAGGAAAACAGAGATCAGCCATTGCACAGAATTCACACACAATAATAAATTGTATATTACTTTGAATCTCAATTATAACACATATATATAGTTGGATTCAAATCCAACCGATTCCATACTTGGAGGGAGTGGTTGAGCGAATATCTCAACAACTCCAACAAACAAAAAACAACTCCAAATTAATCATTAATTCTAACACCCTCCCTTAATGATTACATTACAAATAAACCACGTAATTCTCAAATTACAACATAGATTTTTGTCTGATCTGGTCTTCATCATCACTCTCACCCACTCTAAAATCTCTAGGTTTATGCTCTTTCTTCTCCACAACTTCGAGCTTCCCTCTCGACTCATTTAAGATAAAAAATGCTTCTGACCATCTTTAATGAATTTGTAGGATCAAATATTCTTGACACCCCCGAAGAAGAGTCTAGATACTAAATCACCCTATTGAAATACTTCCATCTGTGAAATAACCCCGAAGAATAAATTTCAACAGTTTTGTAGGAAAGTACTCTAGTTACGGAATGTATTCAGCAATCAATCCTCCAAAATGACCTTCTACACACACATACAATTTTTTTTCAAACAAATAATACAATTATAATACCACACAAAATTTCAAGAACATTAGAAACATTTTACTGTGAATTTCAAGACCGAAGATCTGGCCATAAAGCCCCGTAAAGATTCTTCTATAATCTTGCAGCAATATTCAAGCGCGAGTCCATGCAACGAGTCCTTCACCGTACAGTCTCCAGCCTCCAACAATCATACGACTTGGACATATCCCACAACGATCCCACACACGCAAAGATATTCTCTAGCACTTGGCCTCCTTAGTACGTACGCAGGTCGTGTAGCTCCACGTTGCCCTTTGCTCATGCAGTGAAACTCGTCCAACAACAAATTGATGGATTTGGACTACACCTCTGCCATCACGCTGATGTTGATCCCATATAGCGATTTCCTCCTTTTTAACGTAGTAATGTTTCTTCAAACAATGGGCAACAATATTCTTCCTAGATGTGACTGTTCTTGTAATAGATGATGCGCTTACAAACAAGACATGTAGCGCTTCTCTTCCATGCAACCAAATTAATACTCACAAACACACGAAAACAATTAATCTAAAACACTAAACTCGACTATTACAATCCAGGCTCTCACATCTTCCTGGGCATTCCCGTAAGGGATTAAGCCCAGCGAGGCTCTGATATCAAATTAGGAAAACAGATATCAGATATTGCACAGAATTCACACACGATAATAAATTGTATATTACTTTGAATCTCAATTACAACACATATATATATAGTTGGATTCAGATCCAACCAATTCCATACTTGGAGGGAGTGGCTGAGAGAATATCTCAACAACTCCAACAAACCAAAACCAACTCCAAATTAATCATTAATTCTAACATCTCCATCATCCTTTCCATTTATTCCATGGATGTTGGGCTCATCGGATATAATTTTTTCTCCAGAGTGACTAAATTTGGGATGCATTATGTAATCTTCTCAATACTTTCTTCTCTACCTCCTACAAGTTCAGTTAGTAAAAGTTGAAAGTGGCTTACCAGTTCCTTTTTTGTATTCTCAATAGAATCTTCTTTTTATGCAGAGGATATCATAACAAATGTTATCCTATATTGATCCCTTTGTTGCAATAGAAATTTATGGAAAAACCTTGTTTTCTTGTCTTCCTCTTTCAACCATTTAACTCTAGATTTTTGTTGCCAAAGGATTTCTTCTTGTTTGTCTCTTTTGTCTAGATCCAACCTAAGTTGTTCCTCCCTATTCCTTTCTTCCTCTATCTATTATCCTATTGTTTCCTCCAATTGAATTCAAGCCATCTATTTTTCTCGCCATTTATTTTCCTCAAAAATATTTCCAAACACTTCCTTGTTCCAATTCTTGATTTGGAACATGATGTGTTTGAGTTTATGCTCAAATTGATACATTTTGATGCCATCCAGATTTGGATTTTCAAACCACCAAGTTTCAATGTTCTACATAAAGTTCTAATGGTCCATCCAAAAAATTTCATATCAAGAAGGCTTTGGTCGAGGGGTTATTTTATCCTCCCCGGAAAGGGGGATTGTCCAGTGATATGAGTCAGAGAAGGGGATGAATTCCATCGAGATTGCTTCTTGATATTGAAACAATGCCTCAATATTCAAGAATTTATCTAGACCAACAAAGATTTTTTTGTCTGCTCTTATTCTGTTGCTCCAGGTAAATGGACCAATAATAGTTTGGATATCTATTAGTATGAAATTCTCCCTCCAAACGTCTCATCCCTCCCTTTTTTTCTAGGAGAAAAGTGATCATATTAAATTCACCCCAAATGACCAAGTAATGACCTTGTAAAAATCCCCCCAGGTAATGTAGGGATTCTAGAAATCCTCGCTTGACATGGGGCATTAGCATGCCATACACATTCAAGATGAACTGATGGGTTTGAGTTCGTATCTCAGCAAAGCTCATCGTTAGGATTCTCATAATTTTGGAGAACAACACCAGTCTCCATTTCCATGGGTCCCACAAAACAACCAGGCCTCTTGAAGCTCCTTCCAAATCAACCATTTCTACTTCATAATCTTTCTAAACATTTTTTGTGATTTTGACCATCTCCTCCTTATCACACTTCATTTCCTAAATGAAAAAAAAATCTTATTTTTCCTATGTAATTCCTTTTTTTAACATTATGTGTTTGGATGGGGAATTCATACCTTTCACATTCCATGAGATGAGATTCATAATATAAATTTTGTTGGATTTGTAAATATCTTTCCGAAAGGCCTACCATTTTTCCTGAGTCCACTAAATGGGATTTTGTTTCTTCTATGACCTCTCTATACAATTTTCTCCTCCTCTTCTTCTCTTTACTAGGGGTTTCTTAGGGATCTTCAGAGGGTTGGATTTTACCCCCATATTTCTTGAGGATAATGCTAAGATCCCCAAGCCTATATCCTTACCCTTTATTTCCTATGATTCACCTTGTATATTTGTGTGTTGGTCCATCGTCATCTCATTTATTTCTTGTTCTACTTGGCCTTGCCTCGAGGATTTTATATTACTTTCCACCTTTTCCATTTCAATTCATGTTTTCCTTCCTTTTGGACTTGATCCTCTTGATATGGATATTGATCTTCCTGATCTTACATCTCCAACTCAGTTTCTTTATTATCCACAATTTTTTCTTTTATATATGGTTTCAAACGTTTCTCTATGGTTTCCTTTATTTATTTTTTTCCTCCTCCTAGGTTTGCTCCTCAATTCCTTGGTTATTCTCCTCTAGCAATTTAAGTTCATTTTTATTGTTATCTTCTTCCTTTGTTGTAGGATTTCCATTCTTCGCCTTGCCTTATTCTTATGATTCCCTTGGATCTTGGTGAATTCTTCAACATTTGTTCCTTCTTTAGGTTTATTGTCAATCTTATTTATATTTCGGGGATAGTCTCTGAATAAATGAGCATGGAAATGGAATTTTATACACCTAAAGGGGATATTCTCATAGTTTAAGTCCTGGATCCATTCATTGTCCCAGTATGACACTGCTACTGCCTTTGCAAGAGCTCTTACCATGCTCATGTAGACTAGATATGAGCGTACAAATATATTTAGTAACCGTCATGACCTTATAAATATTTATGAATGATCTCAGGGTGTTTCTTATTCCTTCGAGGGTCTCGATTTCCCAGAATTATTGTTGTAGTGAGTACAATCTTATCCAAACAGGGGTCACTATGAAGTTCTCTTTCTCTGGAGAAAATATTTCCTTCAAGTAGCAGAGATGGAAGCCTATAGAATTGAAGAAATATGGGTCTTCTTTAAATACTTTTTCTCTATCTGAAGGGTTAGAAAATTTTTTTGTGAAGAAACCCTTCGATCCTAGCTTTATATCCACTTGACGCTTTACCTTCCATAAGGATCTCACCCAACTCATAAGAGCTTTTTCCAATGGTGAAATCCCCATAAATTTGACTGATAGAGAATCATATTTCATGTATTGGATATAGTTACCATTAATATGAGAAGTAACCTTGTACCTTGGTTTTTCCTTTGTTCATGTATGGTAGCCATTCACTTTGCATTTTTCGGATCCAACGTTTCTTGGCTTGGTTATACCTTCATTAGTATCATTTCCTAGACCCCACTTGACTTTCCTACCCCGTCTCATTGTAGCGTCGCCATTCACATACTCCCTATCCTATATTTCTCCCCTCACACTTAGCTTGAAACCATAAACCAACCAGCCTAGCTCGCTAACCCTCTTCACTCACCATTCCTCCTCAATATTCAAAATTAAGCTCTTAAGCTCGAGTGTTTTTTACATTATTATTAAAGCTTTAACAAATTAATCTAATTAGTTATAGTTATTATTTTTTTATATTTCATTAATTTATTAAAGTGAGGGGATGAAGTATAAGATTAATATAAAAACTGAGTTACTTATATGATGATGATGGTGGTTAATGTCCATTGGGACCAAACTATGTCTATCAAACCTTAAGAAAAGTAAGCGGCTACTTGAATTTCTTTAAAATTTTATTTCGATGCTTGAAAAGAATTAAGAAAAATGTTCCAAAATCAATAAACTTTTGATGACTTAGGAGGTTAGAAAGGTTGGTATTGTGACAAATATTTTGAAATTGGATCTAATTTGGGTATACGCAGGGAATTCTAAGAGAGTGTTTTTCATATTCAACACTCTTGGCATCACAAATGTGACATATTTTTTTCTTTCCATGGTCATTTGGGGATTTCCCAATGCCCAATTTTGAGAATTAGTTCTTATTTTAGCAATATTGATTATCTTCTTTAAGATGGTCAAAACAAAGAGATATTTTTTATCTTCAAAGTTAGCGTTAACCACCTCTTTGTAATATGTTAATTTTTTTTATCCTCCAATTATTTATCACACAATAGATTCTCCTTAAATTTATCTTTCAATTTTTTTTTAATATCAGCCATCCCCGCTTGAGTCGTTTGTGATTTTGGCTAGAATTTGAAGAAATTTTTGGGAGCCTCTTGTTATCCATGTCATTTATCTCGTTCTTGTACATTAAGTATCTAATCATAGTTGTTCTCTCAATGGGAGGAATGATCGCTTCGATGAGGAGGATAGGATAGGATAGGGTGTATTTCTCTTAATTTTGAGATTATAAGTGATAAACCTCTTTTTGATCTACTCTAGAGTCCTAAAACAATTTTTGGGAGTCTATTTTCATCCATGTTGTTTATCTTGTTCTTGTACATCAAGTACTTAATCGTAGCTAAGATCTTAATGGGGTAAAGGCTAGCTTTGATGAGGAGGATAGGATAGGGTGTATTTTTCTCAATTTTGAGATTATAAGTTATAAAATTCTTTTGGATATTCTTTATCTTTCTCCGCAATTCTCGAGAGATACTACATCCCCAAACTTCAAATCCATATAAGATAATAGGAGTGACAAGAGTCTTGAAGAGGATATTTTTCTTATGCTATAGCCAAAGGTATGCTAATTTACAATAATTTTCAAGCCCATAATAAACTTTCCACCTTCCATTTATCCTTTTCTCAATGCTATAGTTCTAATGGAGCTTCTCATGAATATCAATTCCAAGATACTTGTATAAATACACTTTCTCCAAGATATTCTTGTCACATACAAAATTATCTTAGGTGATATTGTTGGATTTAATGATCATAACCTTAATTTTGTCAATGTTCACCATCGTAACCCATACTATAGTGTTACCCAAAATTTTAGGTTTCTTAAAAAGTTTGACATTAAATTAATTATTATATACAAATTATAAAAGATAAATTTAATTTGACATTAGTGTTTGGAATGGCAAAAATTTTCACCCAAAATTGTAGGAAAAGTTAGAAGTGACAACATTATGTATTGATATTTTTTTTTAGATTACAATGTATCTACATAATGATAAATTTTAAATTTTATTTGGATCACATTGGATACTAGCACAACTTTACTCCTATTGTCTATTGGAACAATTGTAATATAGAAATTACTAATTTAATTTATGTTAATAACTATATGGATATATTTAATAGAATAGTGAAACTTTAATATCCATAAATAATCAATGAGGAAATACATATACAAAATTTCAACATCTTTTTAAAATTAAACTTAACACATATAAACTTCAAATATATTTGTAAATTTGAACCATTGTTTACATTTTATTGAAAAAATGTTAAATAGTAATATCAGAATATGAAAATACAATAAAAATCAATAATGTGATTGGTTGATAGCAAGAATAGATAAAATGGTTTCCATGGATAGGGATTTGATTTATTAGACTCTCATGTTTAGTGTAGGCTCTAAGGAAAACACGCATGCATTAAAATTTATTCATATCGATAGCTATAAAGTTAGTATTATTAAGTTTTTTAATTTAAATATTTTTTGAAATAATACTTATGTGTAGTTTATTTTTTGTTTTGTACTTATATTTCCAATAAATATAATAAAAATATTTGTAATAAATTAGGCTTTGATAATAATCGATAAAAATATTTATATTTTAATTTAATAATACAAAAAATGGGTACTTATTAATACCTATCGCAACCCTACAAAATGCATGTATGGATCTTGCAATCGTACATCTTCTGATGGTTTGTGAAACTGCAATGGTTCTGGTACTCACTTTGATGCTTGTAAACAAAAGTATACTTCACCTAGACTATGCGTCTTCACCTAGAGCATACCCACACATTGTTCCAGGCTACAAGCCAATGATACTCCTAATATGTGCAACTCACTTGTATAATTAGACAAATTATTGTGAGTCTCAACACTTAATCATTTAAGAATACATCAATGAGCATCCGAAACAAAGAGAACACTTGATAAATAGACAAGAGACACACATATATAGTATGGGAAACACAAGACATGCATAACACCCAACTAAGTATTATTATTAAAAAACAATTACAATATGAGCACTATTGGTTGGGTTTACAACTTGGTTATAATCACAGAACTTGCCTCACCTCACCAAGACACTTATACAAATATTCTCCTACCCACACTCTCTGTCGTAACAACTTTTGCAACTTTTGTGGTGTGCCCTAGATCTGTGCCCACCACAAACTCAATGTCTCTTCTTTGTCCCAAGACTTCACTAATATAGCACATACTTGTGCTTCTTCCTCATAACATGCCTCACCCAGACCTATGAAAATACATCACTACTTCACTTGTGCAACACCCTCTTGGCTACTTTTATTTAATGCCTTCACAACTCTGCCTCATTCGCTTGAATTGTTCTCTTACTCTATGCCCTCCTTTCTTCTTAGCTTGTGCACCTTGTATTCTTTATATGGACTCCAAACATTGATTTCATGAACCATCGTGTCCTTTGGGTGTCACACCCCTTCAAAAACTTGTGTGTAAAAAAACATCGATGCACCCATTTGCATATTGATGTGCCAAATTGAACTAGTGTGCTTAATGAACCTTCGAGTCCTTTCATATCAATGCGCCCCAACCTCATTGGTGCAGCCTTTCCCTATGTGTTTCCTTGAACCACCCAACGATAATCTCCATGGATATGCTAATGGTAACATTGAACCTCTCCAATGCACCCATGCTACCAAGGGAAAGCACGCACAAGTTGCCCTGTCCTTGCCCAAACACAACCCAAGTCTTCAACCTTCGCTGCAAGGTAAGTGAGTCATTTTCCCCCTTGGTGATGCATGCCACCATCCTATACCAAAGGTGATCCTTCCCACGCCTATATAACATTGTGTTCCCAACCAATCCAATTACCCTTGTGTTCTCTGCACAAGTTATCTCCAAGCCCCCCGAGGCAGTACACGTGCTCGGTGGGTGTCGTGGAGGGATATACAATACCAAAAATATAATTTTAATTTAAAGGTCTATGTACTAGTTCCCAAGATCATATTTCCTCGACATTAAAGCTCCCAAAAAAATTGCAAGTTCCCCAAACCATTCCCAGCTAATTGGAGACATTTCGTATCAATTCCCAATCTCCCAAAAAAATCAGAATTATGGGTATGTATTTCTGAGATATAATTTTGGATTAGGCAAGGCAGTTTAAGAGAAAGTGTTTTTTGTCTTGCACCGTTTTAGTGTCCCAAAGATGACAAATTCTTTCATCCCACTATGTTTTTGGAATTTTCCTACATCTAGTTTTACTATGTAGCTCATGAGAGTTTGTTCTTATGTTAGAAATGTTTATTTTCTTCTTTGCACTTCTCAAAACTGAAAGGTACTTTTGATCTTCTAATTTATGGTTGACCACCTACTTGTACAGTATCTTAGTTTCCTTTTATCCTTTAATTATTTATAAGACCATATATTCTCCTTAAATTTAGAAGTGATAATATTTGTAATCTTGTCGATATTCTTCATGATGGCTTCTTCTTTGTAATATTATCGGTATTATTCCATCGTTGCTGGAGCTACTGGTGTTTTTGGCCATAGTTTGAAGCAATTGTGGGGAGCCTCTTGCTGCCTATGTTGTTTATCTTGTTCTTTTAAGTTAGATAACTAATCATAGCAGTGCTCTCGATGCGGGAAAAACTTGCTTCTATGAGGAGGATCGGATAGGGTGTAATGCCCTTAATTTTGAGATTACAAGTTATAAAATTCTTTTGGATCTATTCTATCTTTCTTCGGGATTTCCTAGAGACACTGCAACCCCAAACTTAATATCCATATAAGATAACTGGAGTGACTAGAGTGTTAAAGAGGCCTTTTTTCTTATCCCAAAGCCAAAGGTCCATTCATTTACAATTGTTTTCAAGCCCATAATAATATTTCCACCCTCCATTAAACATTTATCCTTTTCTCAATGCTATAGTTCCAATTGAGGTTGTGGTGGATATCTATTCCAAGATGTTTATATGAAGAAACTTCTTCCAAGCTATTTTTTTCATATACAAAAGTATTGTAAGTGATATTTTTTTATTTGATTATCAAAACCTTTGTTTTGTTATGTTCACAGTCATTTCCATACTAAAGAAGAAGTCCTTTAGGATTATGAAGGGTCGATGGGGGAGCACGCAGTCTACTCTGCACGACACAGTTTGAAATACTACGCACCAAACATGCTACACGATAGAGTTCTCAAGACCACTGTGTAGTGCACATATGCTCAGTTTGGCATGCGCTGTGAATACACACACTTAATAAATTGATTTATGAATGCAGAATAACATAGTGTTATGCTTAGCACTTAAACTCATAAATAAGACATAAACTTTTCAAAAACACAAAATACTTGATATTAATTGACTTCGGCCCAGTATGCATGGTTTACATAATACAATGACAAAATGAGCTTCGTCTCTAATGATGTATTTTGTCAACTCTTCAGCTGTTGCTGGTTCTCTCTACCTCTTTGCTTCTTTTCTGTGCATCAACTGCTTCTCTTGAACATATATTATGCATCATACACGTCCAACTAACTAAGAGACTCAGACTTATATATACACATGCTATGACTTCCTACAAAAGCTAAGACCGACTCAACATTAAACACTACCATAACTATGACTCACTCTTCAACCACTTAATTTAATTCAAGAAGACAAAAATTGGCTCCATTTATAGCTGTCCTTTGCGACTGACTTTTGAGTAAATGTGCGCCTTTGCACTTGGAGACTGTGTGAATGACATTTCGACTACTAACAAATTTTAACTGATAGACAAATAAATCGGCGGAGACGTGAAGAACTCACTGACTTGTAATTACAATTTACAACAGATTATAAATTCCTTACCTAAGTCATAGGGACTATTCTCAATAAGAACAATATCATGAGCATAAATAATAAGGATGATGATTATACTAGCGAGAGTCTACCTGCATCATCTAAACAAACTTATAACTTATCAATATAGATATAGATACTACAAATTTTAATCACCCAAATAAACTAGCAAACATACTGAGAAATAAGTGATCAACTTTTATACTAATCCATTGGGTATTGTTTAATAAACTAGCAAACATATGGAGAAATAAGTGATCAACTTTTATACTAATCCATTTGGTATTGTCTAATTGCAAGAGCACGCAATATGTATAAAAACTAAGCAATGAAACGTACTTTGTATCACATATATAATCTATCCTGTTTATATCGCTATCGTTTCCATGATCAAGCTTTGCCAGCTTAAACGTGACTTCTGGTTATTCTGATGGAACATTTACATTTACAGACCAAACATTTACAGTAAGAATAGGAGTTATTATAAAAACGTTCTTATGAGATCAGATATTATGGTTAAATATTTTAAAATAATAAAAAACAATGTCGAAATTAGAGAAAAAATTATAACTCTATGTCAAGATTGTAGGAACCAATGATTGGTGAGAATTGTGGTATTTATAAATCCAATAAATTTTGGCTAAACTGCACAGTAAGCCTTTAAAAGTTTAACCGAATTACAGGACTGCTGGATTAAATGCATCTTCCATCTATGACGGAATTGAATGACTTGGATTTTAATTTTGTTTATAAATATATAGTTAACAACTTTTGGCTAAACCGCAAACGAAACTTGTGAGTTTATAAAGTCTAATTGAATTTTAGAGGATTGCTAAAATAAATGTTTCTTTCTTATGTCAAAGAATGACTCAGCATTTGACTTTGTTCATAAATGCAGAGGAAATGTTAGCCAAAAAGATGCAATGCAATATCTTAAAATGGCTTACTCTGAAAAACTTTCCTGGCTGAAGTTCAGCATTGTGATTATTCGGCAAACATATCAATCCTCTACCTTAGATTATTCTAAAACATATCAATCCTCTACTTTATTTCCAGTACAGTTTCTTTTAAAAGTTTCAGCTTCACACATAAACGACAAAACGGATAATGAATTTGTCTTCTTTGTCGTCACGACGCGTCACTTAATCAAAACATCAATCAAATAGAAATTGATTGATTTTCCATCAAAATCAAAACATTTATGAAGAAAGACAAATTAAGTATTAGATTAAAAAGAGGTAAGTATTAGATTAAAAAGAGGGGTAGCTTAAACATTGGATTTTTTTACTTTTTGAGTTGGGCTAAATAGACTTTGGTGAAATCACTATTTTCTGTTGTTTAAATTGTATTTTTGAATGTATAAATGGATTCAATATCTTGAAAAACCCTAAGGCACTAGGATTATATAGGTTCAATCACTCAAATATGAAGTCAAAACAATTTTTGACAGAAATTCTTAAAACATTATCTAAAAATATGTCAAAATATGCCAATAAAAAATCCAAAAAATCTAACATTTATACTAGGCTTAAACAATGCCTTAAAATATTCATGATTATTAGAAAAACAACCTCATAGCTCGGTGGCAACTTGGTTGGTTTCTAGTTCATAGTGGTCGGCCTCTCCAATTTGGAAAAATATACTTAAAGCACTCCCGATTATAGACCTTTGGTTATGTTGGAGGCCAGGTAGTGGGTTGGAGATCCAAGTAGGTAGAGACTATATCTTGGGATTGGGAAAGAAATACATCTATCGTTTGATCTTACTTATGCCATTAAGTAGCAAGTCATCACCTTTATGTACCAGGCTCTTAATATTGCGAGGTCGGATCATCTTAGCTCCTACTGGAAAGAGGGATCCACTCTAGGCCTCTCGGGTGACTTAGCAAATTAATGTGATTATTACCAAAGTGTCCTCTCTGGGGCGGGTATATAGTTACTGGAAAGAGAGGATGAACTCTTGTGGGCGGGACGCGATAAGTCGGGGATCCTATCGGTAAAAACTTTATACAAGGCATTGACAAAGGTCTACTTAGAGCATACTATAAAAGGATGGAGGTATAAATTATGAAAATGGAATGTCACTTTGAATTTAAAACTCTTTTTCTGGCTCATCCTGGAAAACAAAGTCCTCACTTGGGAAAACCTTGTTTCAAAGGGATGGGAAAGCCCAAGCTTTTGTATCTTTTGTGCTAGAGGTACTGACATTGTAAATCATTTGTTTATCCACATTCTTTTCACCTGTCAAGTCTGGCTTCTTATTTGAAGGGTCCTCCAACTTTTTTTATTGTGGGATGGGTTATCGGTTGAGGATTGTTTTGATTTATGGTCTACGCAGAGTCTGGCTTTGGCTGAGCTCCCAGCCATTGTTTGTTGGAATTTATGGATGGAGCAAAATAAGGTGTTTCTTGATAACGGGACATTTTCCACTAATGTTGTGGTTTTTGAATCCTTATGAATTTTAAATTCCTGTGTATCTTCTCGAAAAGGTCCAAAAACAAGCAGGTTCTTGTATCATCCTCGGTTGCATCTTATGGTGGGGTGGTTGGATGGAGCGGCTCCTGTAGATGGAACATAAAGTGGAGCTGGGGGTATTATCAGGATTAGTGATTGGACTGTTTATAAGTGGACCTTCAACACTGGCTTGGGTACAAACAACAAAGCTCAATTACTGGGCATCTGGGTTACCCTTTTTTTGTCCATAAGATTACATTTTACAGAATTGTAGATAATTGGAGACTCAAAAATCATTATTGATTGGTGCAATGGAAGGGGGAGACTCTAGATCTTGGCGCTTTATGGATGGAAGGAAAATATTATATTATTGAGCAATCACTTTGGAGTGATCACCTATATCCATGCCTACAGAGAATTCAACATGGAGGTTGATAATTTATCGAAGAAGGCTCTCAAGGATCAACATCAATGTGGTACTATTTACTACGAAGGGCCTATAAGGAGCTATAAAGTTTTCTAGTCGATGCTGGAGTAACTTTTGCATGTGTAAGGGTTACCCAATAGTATGAGAAAAAAGTCGAGTATTAAATGTTATAAGGGATCCTTTAGTAAATCCATCGGTTACTATTTCAGTTCATTACTTTGGAGGTTTTTTTGTTAAGACAATAAAAATACTTTCATACTTTTTGTGAGATCATTGTATGATCTCATACATTAAGTTGATTAAGAGTTGTAATCCTATTATATTTTCTAATATAATAAACAATTTTATTTTTGGAAAATATATAATTAATAAAAATTGATAAAAAATAAATAAAGAAACAACTTTTATGTATGTGATTAATGAATAAAGAGAGTGAATATTCTAATTATTATACTTTGCAAAAAGTCAGTTTTCACATAATCTCTTTATGAACTTATATATAGAGGTGTTTTTTAATCCAAACATCAATTAGATAATATAAAATTTTAATTAAAATATTAATTAAAAAAAGTTAATTATTTAATTAAAAAAATTAACACATTAACATATTTAATAATTATTTTAATTAATTAAAATACTTATGATTTTAAAGGAAAAGTGATTTTATATATAATAAAAAATGGATGTAGAAAAATTAATAGATAGAAGATTTTTTTTAATTATTATTAGGTGAAAGAAGTCGTAGTTTTAAAATGACAAGGTTTAGAAAAGTTATATAATTATTTCAAGCTTTGAATTTATGTAGAAGAAGAATTTTGGTGAGGCTCTTGACTATTTAAGTTTTTGTAGATGAAGAATTTGATAAGGTTGTTCATAATTTTTAATAATATTTTTTTCATAATAATAAATTTAAATTTATAATAATAATAATTTTTTTGGTAGTGATATGAAATTTAAAAGTGATTAAAGTATAAACGATTATCAAATTACAATTTATTGTCCAAAGGGTGGAATTTTGACTTAATGTTTTATTAATCCCTCAAATAAATGTATAGGTTGTTTATGATGTAAAGACAAGTCCTCAAACAAATGCATAGGTTGTTTATGATGTAAAGACACTGGTTTATTTTTTGTTAGTAAAAGTAGACTAAGCAAGCATATATCTATTATAATAGGTGATATATTATGAATTGAGAGGGATCAAATCTTTTAAGGTGCAAACCTTTTTCTTGGTTTTACATCTAAGCCGTCAAAATCACCCTTAAGTCTACAAAGGTATACATACCCTACCCCCCTTTGGATTTGAACATGTGACCTCTTAAGAGGAAACGCATGTTCTTAACCATTAGGCCCACTCAAGTTGTATTAACATAGCCATGAGACATGGATGTAAAACTTAATTAGTTTATGTATAATACATAGTACATACAAATTTATTAACTAAAAAGAGAAAAAACAAAAAATAATACCAATGAAATTCCAACATTATTACTATGACTTTATTTTTAATTTTTTAAAAATAGTTTAGGAATAATATATAAAAAATGGACAAAACAATTTATTGAATAAAAAAATTTGGAATTTAATATAAATCTATTTCTTAATTAAATTTATATTAATTATTTTATTTTTATTACAAATATATTACCTCTCATTTATCTCTTTTTTTTATATATTAAAAATTGATTGTTAAAAGAAATTACAAAATGATAATAGCCCAATTATAAAAAGTGTCTCTCAAAAAACATAAGTTTTCTATTATACAAAGACAATAATTTTTTCTTATTTGCTGTTACAGTTTCCTTTCATCTTCACCATCTTTTCTTATTTGCTGTTACAGTTTCCTTCCATCTTCACCATCTTTATATCATGAAAGTAGAATTTTTTTTCATATTCACAAAATATATTCTTACAAATATTATGAGAATATATATTTGTAAGAATACTACTATGGAAGGGTTAACAAAACAACCTTAGAAGATTGCATGTTATATTGAAAGTCAATATAAAATCTCTATTTTGATGTTTCATATCCAGTGATAACTCACTATGTTTTGGGAAAGATGTTTACAATTCTGCTTATCACTATGTTTTGGAAAAGCTGTTTACAATTCTGCTTATACAAGTCAGTAAAGCAACCCTATATTAATTTTTTTTTTTTATATAAAATACAATTACATATAATTATACAATATATTAGTACACTGACATGTGTCCTATGGTAAGATTTCACTTTACATTAATACTGCTTCTTCTTCTGTCTATAACCTTCAAATATAATCCCTTCTCCGTATATCTGCATCTTTGAAACCAATCACAAAACAAAGACACTGCTTTAAATTGATGTAGGCGTACAGAAGCATCTAATGTCGAGACACATGGTCACCACATGGATTCCTGCAGACAGAACAGTTTCCAGTTTCCTAATGCAATAAGAAAATTCATCTTATGTCAAGACACCTGATCACCACATGAATTCAGTAGACAGATCAGTTGACAGTTTCTTAATGCGGAGAGAACTTCACTTTAGTTCTAACTTTCTTCCTAAGTTGGGATTTTGTTGTCAGACATCGATTTAACGCTTTAACATTACTGCAGCTTTTAGTGCCTGTTTGTCTGTGTTCTGTCGTAGTCTCTTTGTAGGCCCTGCATTGGCTCTTGTAAAGTTATATCTGAAAACGTTATCTGTTGGTTGTCGTGGAATGCCGTCCAACATTAACACGAATCTATCTACGCGAACAAAATTGAATACAAGAAATTGGACATTTCTTGTA
>ML793929.1:180032-200053 GCA_009831015.1 Picea engelmannii
ATTCATATAATAAAAAAAATCAAATTACTTTCTAATATCATAATTGAATAAATATTTTAAAATAATAATCTACCTCATCATACTCTTCCCCATCCACTTTCAAAATTTCAACTAACTTACAAATATTTAAGTTATTTCAAAACTCAATACAATGTTTCCCAACCTATCATAATTAAAAATACTAGGGTATCTTTATTTACTCTTACATCATGATTCATTTTATATATGATACCTTTTATTACTATGGTCATGGAATAATTTAATTAGATGAAGATAATTTTTTTTTTAATTAATAATTTAATTTTTTTTAATCTATGATGGTTGATGTTTTAAGGAAAAAAACAGTGGAGACTGCACATGTCAATGATGCTCAAGCATAGAAGACAAATTCAAAATGACTTTCAACTCCAGATTCTCATAATCTCATCGTCCGTTTTGTTATTTATGTATCGATAACCTGAAGAAGGGGTTTGCCATAATCCTTGAAGAAGGGTTGGCCTGAAATGTCGGCATAAGAGACAAAAACTTTAAATTTCATCTACCAAAGGAATCGCTCTATGGCCATGCAATTCCTTTTAATTTCATGTAACAAAGGAATCGCTCCTATGGCCCATGGAATTCCTTGTCAGTTACCTGTACACTCATGATAGGATTGATATCATCTCAGATAAAATATACGAGCAAAACAACACGATGAGACTACACTCACTTCTGATTATTCAATGAAGACGGATTACATCTTTATATAGAAAAAGACTCTCCCGAGTTGGTTACATGCAAACCAAAGACAACTGGACTCTTAACTAAGAACTGACTCTTAACACACATACAACTGACTCTCACAACTGATGCTTATAACCGACGCTTACAACTAGCGCTTTCTCCATTATTTCCAAGTCTCCCCCTTAATGGAGAATGGATTGAGTTCTACACCGAACATCTCCCTAAACAGTTCAAACTTAATCTTTCCAATAGGCTTAGTGAAAATATCAGTAACATTTTCACTAGTATTATAACACACAAGAGTTATTTCATTTAACTGCAACTTTTCTCGAACAAAATGATAATGAGCTTCAACATGCTTTGTCCTTGCATGAAAAATCAGATTCTTCGCAATATTGATTGAACTTTGATTGTCACATCTAATCATCGTAGGTTCCTTTCGTTCTTCTCCAACATCTTGAAGAAGTCTTCTTAACCAAACAACTTCACAAGTTGCTGCACACAAGGCTTTATATTCTGCTTCGGTAGAAGACAAAGATACAATAGGATTCTCTTTACTGCTCCATGAAACAACCCCGGATCCAATGCTAAACGCATATCCAGTGGTTGATCTTTGATCATCCATATTGCCAGCCCAATCAGAATCTAAATAACCTGTTAACTCAACATTAGATCTTGTTAACTCAACATTAGATGTATCGGTATACTTAATACCATAAGCAAGTGTACCTTTTAGATACCTGAGTACTGCCTTTACTGCATTCCAATGGCTTTCATAAGGTTTCATCATGAACTGACTTAACACACTCACAGAATATGAAATATCAGGTCTGGTTGTGGTGAGATAATTCAGAATAACCACCATCTATCTATACACAGTTCCATTCACCTCCTTTGAACCATCATCACAAGACAGTTTCACATTCGGTTGTATGGGAACAATAGAAGACTTACACTGATCAGTTTTAAATCTCTTAAGTATTTATCTGATATACTTACTCTGACAAACAAAAGTTTGGCCTGCATTTCTCTAAACTTCAAGACCTAGGAAGTAATGTAACTCACCAAAATATTTCATTTCAAATACCTTTGATAACTGCTCCTTGATTTCATCAATTAGCTTCTCTGCATTTCTTGTAATTATTAAATCATCAACATATAATGAAATCAATGCTATATACCCTTGTTCATCAAATTTGGTATACATATTTGGATCACTTTTTCTCCTCATAAAACCCTGTTGAAGAAAGAAAGAGTCTATCTTCTCATACCATGACCTAGGTGCCTGTTTTAGTCCATACAATGCTTTCTTTAACTTACACACTAAGTGTTCTTGCCCCTTTTCAACAAACCCTTCAAGTTGAGTAAGGTAAACCTCTTCCTTTAACTCACCATCCAAAAATGCATATTTAACATCTAACTGATGCAATTTCCAATGATACTTTGTAGCTAAAGCGATTAACATTCTGATAGTATTTAATTTAGCTACTGGTGCAAATGTTTCATCATAATCAATACCTTCTATTTGTGAATACCCTTTTGCAGCCATTCTAGCCTTATACTTATCTATACTACCATCTGATTTAAACTTGGGTTTGTATATCCATTTGCATCCAATGGGCTTCTTATGTTTAGGTAATTCAGTCAATTCCCAAGTATTGTTTTTCATTATAGATTCATATTCTTTCTCCATTGCATTTTTCCATTCATCATGTTCATTAGCTTCATCAAAATTCATGGGTTCTATGACATTTGAAATGCTACTCATTAGGGCATAGTCTTTATACCTCTCAGAAAGATGAATCTGTCTTGAAGATCTTCTCAATTGATTATCTTCCTCCCCACTTTGTTAAGATCTGTCTTCACTGCTAGGTGAACTATGACTTCTTGAATTTTCCATATCATTGAGTCCTTCTTGTTGTTGCTGCTGTTGTTGTTGTCGTTGCGGGGATGGTTGTCGTTGTCGTTGCGGGGATGGTTATTGTTTTGCGGGATGTTGTTGATGTTGTTGTTTCTCTTCTTTAACTCCTTCATCAAGAAGTCTCTTCCATTCCTCATGACTGTTTTCGTCATGATTTCCTACTTCCTTCTCATGGAAAAGTACATCTCTACTTGAAAATACTTTGTGAGTAGCAGGATCAAACAATTTGTATGCTTTAAACTCAGAACAATACCCAATGAAAATAAATTTAGTGGCTTTAGCATCCAATTTCCTCCTATTCTCCTTTGGAATGTGTGCAAAATCCTTACACCCAAATACTTTCAAATTATTAACTGCGGGTTTGGAACCATACAAGGCTTCGAAAGGAGTAACATTATCAAGAGACCTTGTTGGACTTCTATTCTTTAGATAAACTACAGTATTTATGGCTTCAGCCCAAAATGCATTTGAGAGATTCTTACCTTTCATCATACTGCGTGCACACTCTACCAGAGTTCTGTTTTTCCGTTCAATGACTCCATTTTGTTGTGGAGTGTGAGGTACTGTAAACTACTGTACTGTAAACTAGAGTCCCCTGATTTGTACTCTCCCCCTTGATCTGAACGAAGAATTTTGATGGATTTTCCTGTCTTCTTTTTCACCATGGTTTTGAATTCCTTAAAATACTCGAAAACATCACTTTTTCGTCTAAGGAAGTAAACCCATGTGAATCTCATGAAATCATCAATAAATAACAGAAAGTAAAATGCACCTCCTAAAGGCCTAGTCTGCATAGGCCCACAAACATTAGTATGAACCACACTTTGATCACCTAAGTCCTGTAAAGTTCCCTTCTTATTGTTCAGATTCCTGATATCATCTCTCCATACTTCGATCACTAAGTGTTGTCAAGGTATTCATCTCTCTTAACAATTTAGTACAGGGAACTTTGGGGCAGGTGTTGCATTCATGTTCTTATAAAAACCAAAAGATATTTCCACGTAACAATTCTGATAAGGTATAGTGGCAAGATAACTTCAAGCTGGGAAACAATAATTGACAACCATTTGGTGGTTTGTATTCATTTACAAGAAAATAGAGGCACTACTTTGATTATGGAAAATACTGTGAAACTATTAAAAAAATGATAAATACTGTGAAACTATTAAAAAATTGATAGGATTGATATGACAATAATCATAATACTGTAAAACTATTATAAAAATTAATAGGATTGATATGACAATAATCCCAATGCAAAACTTTGCAAAACTACAGTGAAACTATGAAAAAAATTGATAGGATTGATATGACAATAATCATAATACTTTGAAATTATTATAAAAATTAATAGGATTGATATGACAACAATCCCAATGCAAAACTTTAAGCATGAAAATATTTTCAAAGTAAGCAAGTTTATCAGGAAAATATTTTCAGAGTAAGCAAGTTTATGAAACGACTGTATATGTGTTTGTGTAGCACTTGCTCTCTAGTTATAAACAAAGTTAAAAGATGAGTTATTCAATTTACCTTATAAATGGAAGAAGTATTTATTGTTATATTCTGTAAAATTGAATTAAGTTTTATAAATTTGTTTGGAAATGGTCTTGTTACTTTACATTGATGAGCCAAATCAAAACCCGAATAATTCATCTCACGTCAAAAATTGAAAATACATTTATTAGAGAAACCATGGATGACCCTCAACAGCCTTCATTCCAAAAGTTGTCGTGATGCCCAAATACGAAATCCGATTGGATCGTGTTGGAAACTATGTTCAGTTAATGATCATTGATATGTTTCTTGGCATTTGTCCAACATTGAGATACTTGGTTGCATGGATTAACTCTTGCTGGAAACTTCAAGACTGCTTTGAGCTCAAGATTGGGTCTAAAGGATTTTGTATAGATATTTTTCAAAGATCCAGAAATGATCTTTGAAAATGGACCCTATTTCTTCTATTGGGATGGTTTGCATCTTCATTATTAAATTAATCTTTGAAAATGGAGCCTACTTTTTCCATTCAATGTTTTTGCATCTCCATTATTGGAGTGAGAAATTCAGTCTTCACAAGGAAGAAGGTATTTATGCTAAATCTATAGAAGATATTAAACGAGGGTGATATATTACTTATGCCTAAATATGCATTTATATAAAAAAAAATTGTCCATGTCCCTGAATCCATCTATGTTAGGTGTCATGAATCAAGGGTTTTATATTACTTATGCTCAAATATGTATTTATATGAATTTTTTGTTCTCTCCCTGAGTCCATCTACATTAGGTTTCACGAATCTAACTCGATCCAAACCATGGATTATGATTTCATCCCCTTTCACTATAGAAGATTCCATGAACATGGATATATTCATAGGGATTATCCTTTACTTAACCCCTCTAAAGAAACTAAGTTAGAACCTGAAAAAGATGAGGGTTTCGCCAAAATCGTCAATAGATGTAAATATCAAAGAGAGACAACATCCTATGCCCCCTCCCCCCAAACCCCCTCAAACTAAAAATAGCTTTGAAATCCTAAGTTTGATCTCTTCGAACCCTTCCCATGACTTGTCAAATCTCTCCCCGAACAAACCTAAGAATCACAAATCCCTTGATCCTACCCCTAACCTTGAATACCCCTAGAAGCTGAAAACTATTGCTTCTCCCTTTCATCTTCCACCTATTGAAGATGTTCCCATGTTTCCTGAGAGGGGTGATGGGTTGGTCTTTGAAACAGATGATATGGAGCTAGAAGGCATCGATCTAAATGGTATTGTGGATGTGGTTCAAAGAAAATATATGAAATAAATTCCACCATAACATATCAAGTGTGTACATCGAGACTTACAAAAGGACATCAGAGATCCATTAGGGATTCATCTAATGTTTGAATCCAACCCTGCGATTGGTATCCAAGTAAGCAAGCTAAAGCCAAAGAAACACCCTAGGGATGATAAGCACAAAGGGGAAAAAAATCAAATATGCAACTTTTACAAGGAATAGGAGATATATTGGTCACTTCTACTCAAAATGATTTGATCACAAATTCATATCAACCTTCTCACATCCCAAGTTTTCAATGAAAATTATCGCTTGGAATATTCGAGGAATAAATGGTATGATCAAGCAAAGGCTCTTACAAAACAAGGTAAATATAGAAACTCCATACATTTTCATGCTATAGGAAACAAAATGCTTCGGTCAGGAATTCGCCAATGTTCTCTCCTAGATCTAGAAAAATGGTCTTTATGTTTCCTTAAACTCTAATGGATTTGTAGGAGGCCTTGCAATCCTATCGAATCTAGCCACATTCACCCTAGACCATTTTTTTTTCCACAACCAGAATTCTTACTACTAAATTCAAACCAATTGGTTCAAACATGTTTGGCTTCATCACTAGTGTTTATCGACGTGAACAACTCAATGAAAAATATGAGTTTATGCAAGCTCTACAATACAGATTGGGCCTTATTGAACAACAATTTTGGATCTTTAGAGGGGACTTCAACTTCATTTCCTGTGTGGAGGAGAAAAAATGGGACATTTGTGTTAGAAAATAATAGATGTGATCATTTAACCATAGACAATATAGCAATATTGTCACCCAACCATAGGCCGAAGCCACCCCTGAACACCTTAACATTGACAGAGAATGATTCTAGAAGAAAACCCTAGGCCTAATAGCCAATGAATGTAGTGTACCTCTCTCCAGAGCTAGCACAGAAGGATGAATGTCCAAACCATAACCAACATAAATTCCAAGCCTAAACCGAGAATACAGATTGCAGTAGCTGCAACTGCAGCTACTCCCCAGACTTGCACACTTACCCAGTTTTTGTAGTGTGCACTTCTATATTTCTGTAGTGTTAGGGTCCTAACCCGCACATTGGTAGATCAATGTATTCAGATGTAATAAAGGTTAATATTATTAAGGTCTTTCCATAAAATAGAATAAGGCATATGTAAGAAGACCTAATAGAAGCTTTCACTTCTAGAAGGATTTTCCTCTATATGCTTCTCTTGATAGACATATTTAGTATAAATAAGGGTTGAGGGTATGAAAACCCTAGCTTGGAGATTATTGTAACAGAGCGCTGCTTGACTGGAGGTTTCCCCCTCTAAGAGGCCCGTGAACATTGCTTTTTGAATCAAAGTGTTATTTCTGTTGTTGAATCAAAGTGTTATTTCTGTTGTTATTCTTATATCATTTCTGTGTTATTGTGGAGATTATGTTGGTTATATTACTGTTATTTTTCCATTTCTAGCATTTTATTTATGTTCTACATACTTTTTATATCTGGTATATTACAAGTGGTATCAGAGCACTTTCCTTGGCAGAAATTGTGGGAATTATGTTTTCAGGGTAGAGACATATTCTGGCATCTTTAGGACACATAGATCTGTCATTACGCACATGAACCCGCAATTGAGGGATTCATACATGCAGGAAATACAAGTGGTTCTTAAGAGCACATCTGTTGGCCACCCTTGTAACCCATGTTGGTACCCCTTCGAGTGGTAGCACATCAGACAACACCTGTGTATGAATCGACCTAGATTTCTTGAAGCCCTCTTTAGATAAACCAATCAGCCGCTTGACAGCTATAGTGCCATCGAGAATAGCACTCCGGAAAATACTCTCTATTACCTGGGTAGTCGGGTTGTACGGCTAAGGGTATGGTCTATCCTCCTTAGTTAGTGCCCTGAGATATTGGGCCGAGTACTATTATTGTACCTCGCACGTATATCAGAGAGCTATAGCATAAGGAAAAGCCTTGTCTGTAGAACTCTTAAATACCTAACTCTTGGGGGACAGAAACATAAACAAATTAAAAAAGACAAGATTTATTGCCATGCAACTGTGTTCTAGTTGACAAGTAAATACACATTTCTTTCTGGTTAAGCATTTGTGTATTTCATCGCTGCAGTATTCTTCAGACTGGAGTATAAGTTGGCAGGTGGAAATTTTTTCACCATTATTTGAGACCTATTCCATTGGATTCATCTCTTCGCCCTTATCACATTCATCCATATCATTTTTCGGCAAAATTTTTGACCCCGCCCACCCCTTTTCAGTTCACCCATGTTGAAACTCCCCTTGTGTCTGAGTCACCTAAAATCACTAACATAATCCCTCCCTCAGACCATCCCGAAGTGGAACCTATCATTTCCCTTAATGCTCTCACTGGCTTCTCTACTCCCGAAACCCTCAAGTTAATCGGTTACATCAAGCATCGAAAGGTCATCATTTCCAAATCATGATTGCCAATGGTGGTTCTATGAAATGTGGCAGGCGTTGTGAAAATGTGCATCTCCAAATTGGTGACTACCACCTAAAATCCCATATGTTTGTTATCGACATGGGTGGTTGTGACATTGTGTTGGGTGCAGACTGGCTAAGAACTCTAGGTCCCATTCTCATGGATTTTAATACATTAACCATGCAATTTGACTAGGAAGGCCACCAATATAAATTCCAAGGAATCACTGTTGGTTCACCTGAGGCCATTAGTTCCCATCGCATGGAAAAACTACTCAAAAAAGGTCATTTTGGTGTCATTGCCCAACTCCATGCCATACAAGCAACAGAGACACCCACAGTGTTGCAAGACCTACAAGCCCTCCTTTCTAAACATCAAATGGTATTTTCCACTCCCCAAGGACTCCCTCCTTTCCGTGGTGTTTAGTATCATTCCATTCCCCTTGTAGCCGAAAGCCTTCCTCCTAATATCCGTTCGTATCACCACTCCTTTTCACAAAAAAATGAAATTGAGAAAATGGTCCAGGAACTCCTTAATGCAGGCATTATCCACCCTAGTATGAGCACTTACTCTTCTCCTGTAGTCATGGTCCTAAAGAAAGAAGGTTCTTGGAGAATGTGTCCTGACTTTTGTGCCCTCAACAAACTGACCATTAAAGACAAATTTCCCATTTCTGTCATTGATGACCTCTTGGATGAATTGAGTGGCATCCAATTCTTTACAAAACTTAATCTTCCCTCGGGCTATCACCAGATACATATGAAATAGGCAGACATTCCCAAGATGACCTTTCGAACTCATGAGGGACACTATGAGTTTTTGGTCATGCCCTTTGGCTTGTGTAATGCCCCCTCCACCTTCCAAAGCCTCATGAATCATTTCTTTCGTCCCTTTCTTCGTCATTTTGTATTAGTTTTATTTGATGATATCCTCATCTATAGTAAAACCTGGACAAACCATCTTACTCATGTGGATCGATTTCTCCATCTACTCTCTTAGCACCAACTTTTCTTGAAACAGTCTAAATGCGCTTTTGGTGCCTCAGAAGTAGAATACTTGGGTCATCTGGTTGGCAAGGATGGCATCAGGGTGGATTCGAAAAAGATTGAATCTATTCAAGACTAGCCACAACCAAAGACTGTCAAAATCTTACCTAGATTTCTGGGCTTAACAGGGTATTATCGCAAGTTTGTTAAGAATTATGGAAGGATTGCAACACCTGTCACTGCTCTCCTAAAAAAAAACTCTTTCACTTGGACTCCAGCCGCTGCTCAAGATTTTCAAACCATGAAGACGACCATGTGCACCACTCTAGTTCTGGCCCTTACTGATTTCACAAAGACCATTGTGTTGGAATGTGATGCCTCAGGGAAAGGAATCGATGTTGTCCTTATGCAAGAGGGTGGACCTTTGGCCTTCACCAACAAGAAACTATCTGAAAGGAATCTGGGCAAACCCATTTATGAAAAGGAAATGTTGGCTATTCTACATGCCATTGATCTGTGGCACCCTTATCTTTTGGGGAAACGTTTCCAAATTAAGACAGACCATCAAAGCCTCAAGTAATTTCTGGAACAACACATTTCCTCCTCGGAGCAACAAAAATGGGTGACTAATCTCTTTGGATATGATTATGAGATCATTTGCAAGAAGGGAAAAGACAATGTGGTGGCGGATGCACTTTCCTGAAAATATGAAGAAGAAGGATCCCTTTTTTCTTTTTCCTTCATTGTACCAGATTGGCTGCAAGTTGTGCGCCAGGAATGGTTACAACATCCCAAAAGTTTGCATCTGATCTAGCAATTGCAGACCAATGCTCCAGCTCCCCCAGGGTACGCTTTGCTCCAGGATGAGCTTCGATACAAAGGCCTTTTGTATTTAAGAAAACAATCAAATCTTAAATCCATGGTACTTTCTGAGCTTCATGCTACACCCACAGTGGGGCACTCTGGGTTCACCAGAACCTATGACAGGGTTAAACGTTCCTTTTTCTGGGATGGTATGAAACATGAAATCTGTAATTTTTTCACTGAATGTGAGGTGTGTCAACACAACAAGGGAGAAACAGTCAAATCTCCAGGAACACTACAACCGCTTTCGATTCCACCTTCTATTTGGAAGGATATTTATATGGACTTTATTACCGTCTTACCCAAATTAGGAAATCAAACAGTCATAATGGTGGTTGTGGATTTCCTTTCCAGGTATGCTCATTTTTGTACTCTTCAACACCCATTTACTGCATCCATGGTGGCTCAAATTTTCATGGACCAGGTCTTCAAGCTTCATGGCATGCCGCACTCTATTTTTTTATGATCATGACCCAACTTTCACAAGAAATTTTTGGCAAGAACTATTTAAGCTACAGGGCACCCAATTGCATCTCAGCACAACTTATCATCCCTAGATTGATGGTCAAATGGAAGTTGTCAACAAGTGTTTGGAAACATATCTGAGGTGTTTTTCCTCTGAAAAGAAAAATCAGTGGGCTCAATGGTTACCCCTATCTGAATGGTGGTAAATCACTTCCTACCATATAGCTACACGCATGACTCCTTTTGAAGAGGTATATAGACAAAATCCACCTTTAGTTCTCTCATACTTACCGGGTAACTTGAAGGTCCGGTCAATTGACCAAACACTTACAGTTGGAGAGGATATTCTTCGTACCCTTAAAAAGAACTTGGTCATGGCACAGAATCACATGAAGCAACAAGAAGATCAAGGTCGCTCTAAATGTGAATTTGTAGAAGGGGATCAGGTGTTTCTATGACTACAACCATAGAAGCAAACTTCCCTCAAGGCCGAGCATTGTCAGAAGCTAGCGCCAAAATTTTATGATCCTTATACAATTCTCAAGTGTGTGGGACAAGTCACCTATCAGTTAGCTCAGCCCAGCTAGTCGAATCTACATCTTGTTTTTCATAATTCATTCCTAAAGAAGGTGATTGGAACTAGGTGCCAAATTCAAACGAACCTTCCTGAGTTAGCTAAAGAAGGATCCATTTGGCTACAACCAGAAGCAGTTTTGGACCATCATGAGCGTCGCCTACATCAGAGAACCATCAAGGAAGTGCTAGTCCATTGGAAAGATACAACTCCAACAGATGCCACTTGGGAACCAGCTACCATTCTGCAGCAGTTTCCACATCTCAAGCCTTGGGGACAAGGTTGTTTTTAAGGGGGCGAACATGTTAGGGTCCTAACTTGCACATAGGTAGATCAATATATTTAGATGTAATAAAGGTCAATATTAACAAGGCCTTTCAATAAAATAGAATAAGGCATATGTAAGAAGACCTAATAGAAGCTTTCGCTTCTAGAAGGATCTTCCTCTAGATGCTTCCCTTGATAGACATATTTAGTATAAATAATGGTCAAGGGTATGAAAATGCTAGCTTGAAGATTATTGTAACAAAGTGCTTCTCAACTGGAGGTTTCCCCCTCGAAGAGGCCCATGAACATTGCTTTCTCAATCAAAGTGTTATTTATGTTGTTATTCTTATATCATTTATGTGTTATTGTGGAGATCATGCTGGTTATATTACTGTTATTCTGCCATTTCTAGCATTTTATTTATGTTCTTCATACTTTTTATATCTGGTATATTACATGCAGTTTTGAGTCGTCTCCTGAAAATGAGCTCTGACGTCTTGTATTTATACTAATTTTCCTGAGTTGTCTGGGCCGACTTCTCATTCTACAGGGTAAACACTTAATATTAAATATTTACTTTAGTCGACTTGTCTTCTAGGGTTATGTCCAATGCTTTAGGATTTCTTCTTGCTTCCTAGAATATTCTATTCTCATTAGGGTTACACGTGGAAGTTAATACCTTCCATAAATAGCATAATATCACCACTCCCTCCTAGCTAAAGAGGTATTGAAGGCAATGGTCTTGAGCACAAACATACCATTCAACTGGTAGCATCATCATAGCCATATGATATATCTCATGATTATATCATGAGCACCATCATCACTATCAGTATCATCTAATAGTATCAATTGTGTCATCTATCGAAACCATACTCCATCTGAGTACTTGGGCATGATGTTGAATAAGGCACTCACTCCATAGAGTGATACAAGGACCATTCCTATAGGAATGTTAGTCTAGGACTATTTTCTAATCGGGTCATATGTACCATAGGGATCCTTCTCAACTATATGCCCTAGAAAATATCAGTCCAGAACCATTTTTCCTAATCGAGCCACAATCTGTGCCTTAGTAAAATACTAGTCCATGTCATGTTAGAAAACTCTCAATCTAGAACATTCTCCACAGAGAAAATACATGTCCACCAACAATATGTTCTATTTGGACCATTCTCCACCTGGAGATTGTCTGTCCACGAGGATACTTACTATCCATCTAGTTGATAATCATTTTCAATAGTACTGATAGTCTACATGGAAATCAGAACAACGAAATTCAATAGAACACAACTGTGTCTATCCATAGTAGTACACAACTACTATCTAGTGGTACACAACCACACCAAGTAACAGTCGACTGCTTAATCAGTGACACATAGTCACAACCAGTGGAACACATCCACTAGAGTAGCATACATCTATTGTCCAGAGACATACAGTCTCCATAGTAATCATATCATTTGATATCAACCTGCATAAAAACAATATCATGATATAAATTGAGTCATCTGGGCCATTCTTCCACTCACATCTGTGAGATATGGAAGAGTATCTGCCCTCAGAAAGTAAAACATCAGCCATGGGCTATCTAAATTATTCTTCTCAAGCATAGAAGAATAATTGTCCCTGATTTTTGAGCCTGGACCATTCACCTAACTGGGCCATTCCTTTGGCACTAAACATGGTGCAACCTAGAGAGAATGAATCTGCCCTAGGGAATGCTTGTCCTTGATTGTTGAAGCTGGACCATTCACCTAACTAGGACATTCCTCCGACACTAAACAAAGTGCAACCTAGAGAGAATGCATCTGCCCTAGGTAATGACTGTCCAGACCATTTCCTAAGAAAATGATTGTCCTACACCAACCTCCAAAACGGAAAATTCTTCAAAATTGCTCAAAGTTGTGAACTTCAAAAGAATGACTGCCCAACGAGGCGGACCATTCTACTTGACCACTACTGAGAGTGAATGCCAAGAAGAATGACTGTCCTAGACCATTCCCCCACATTGGCCATAAGGGGAATCGTTGTCTATGGTACATCAGAAATCTATCGAATGATTTTAATTATGAATATGACTGTCTGATCTAGACCATTTTACAAACTGGAAAATGCTTGTCCATAAAAAATATCAAACCACTTTTCGAACTAGAAAGGAATTTCTCATACTAGAGCATTTTTTGAACTAAAAAATGACTATCCATAAATCAATAACACATTAGTGCTCCCTCCCACCCAACCTGGGAGTAATTTCAATAAGGTAGTCATCTCCTCAAGCCCCATATTGAAAACTTTTTAACTTGGACAGAGGTTTTACTAAAATATCTACTATCTGCTCATTTGTGGAGATATATATTGGAGAACCACTTCTCTTTTTGGAGTTCATCAAGGAGAATGTAATTCTTGATCTCAATGTACTTCTGTCTTTCATGGAACACTGGTTCTCTATAAAGGCTTCATATAGCTCTTGATCATTACAATATATCATGGTCAAATTCAACAGTTATGTTTCCTGCTAGCTCATGACATCGTGACAAGACTCAAACCGAAACATATTCAGGTAGCACTTCTTCTGTCATCATGAGAGTTTTCCATGGATTAGAAATCCATCATCCCATACTTTTGAGTAACTATTTTGATACATTGTCTCTTTCATAGAAAGTTTTCACCATGATTTTGTTGTATATGAGATACTCTCGATCAATTTGTTTGAATCCATACAAGGTTTTCTTATATCTGCAAACATGGGTCTCTTTATGGTATACCTCAAAAACTTGAGATTGTTTTACATAAGCTTCTTCCTCAAATGCTTTATTGGGAGAACTATATTTTACAATCCACTGATGTAAACTTCAATCCATGGATACTGCATGAGATATAATAGCTCAGAGAGAGGTGTATCTGGTTTACGGGAACAAGTTATCATAGTCTTCTCCACCTTCTGGAAGAACCTCTAGTTATGAATCTTGCAATGCTTCCATTCATAGTCCTTTTACACAATTTCTTACATATGTTGTTCTTCATCATAATTTCAATTTCTTCATCTTTATTGCTTCTAGTGGGTTCAAACCAGGTTGGTCGTCTTGTGATTTTCAGTATAATAACTGGTTGTTCTGGATTTTCTCTCTCTTGGAATCTTCATGTTCTTCCTCATGTTTCTCTCTAGCTCTTGGGTCCATAGAGTTCTCTATAGATTCCATGCCCTGGAGATTCCAACTTTTTCCTTTCATCATAGGATCATGGATGTAGATGGACAACGAAGAATACTTTAGGGATTCTTTTCGAAGAAGACTTCTTCTAGAATTAAACTGAGCACATGTTTCTTTTCATGGCTGCTACTTTCAATGGGAACATGGATAGATACTTCATAATCCTCAATGGATCATTTCATTTAGGATTATCTCCCTCTTAATCCTTTCTTCATATGTGAATGCATGCTCTTCTTTTGGAATTATGTAATTAGCTCCCTCTATCTAAGAGAGTCCATGATTTTGTCTGCATATTTATTGCCCTTTGCAAAGTGTCACAAGTCTTTTTTTTAATTTCCTCTTGATTGTTGACTTCTTTATGTTTTGAATTCTTCTGGGTTTCTTCATGTTTGATTGTGATTTTGGATTTATCTTGCAGTTGTTACTTATATAATAGCTTCCACAAGAATTGTTACCAAGGATTGTCAATGTACTTCATCTTTTCATGTGTATTTCTTGACTTGTAGTCATCGTGATAACAATCCTTATCTTGTTATTCTTCCATAGGTATTGTTTATCTTGAACATCTTATATTCTAATAAATAGATATGCAAGATGTAACATCCCTAGAAATAAATAATTTTTAAATTTGGAATTTGCTTAGGAAATTATTTCCGTTTTTAGTAAATTCGAAATTGGAAAAATTTTGCCATTTATGGAAATTCCGAATTTCAAATTTAGTTAATTGTAATTGATGATTATGATTGTTGGGCAGAAACCTGATTTGACCCAACTAACTATTTGACTATGACACTTGTATGAGACAAAATATTTTATATTGATTGTTGATGGACAAATGGAAAAACCATGTTAAAATCAACTGGCCATGACTCCATGAGAGGTGAACATGTTGGAACTACCTCAGGGTTGAATGTGACAAGTGGGAAATCAATAAGGTGTCCATTGACAGCCCCTAAAAATCAGGGATTTGGAAAGATGTGAAAATTACCAAGGGGGAAAAAGACCTAGGCAAAAATGGCTTTGGATATATAGCATATGAGAGGAGGCAGGACACTGCCTAATATGTTGGGGAAAATGAATAATTATCTCTTGCTGTTATGAAGATTGGTTATCTGAGTGTAAGGCAAGGAGAAATTGCTGAAATAGAAGGACTATTGTTGAGGTGGAGTTTTGAGTTCTCCCTCATGGATTCATGGTCAGGCTAGGGGGTGAATGGAGCAAGTGACTTTGGTTGTTTTGTTCTAAGGTTGGGAGGAATGTGGTTGTTCCCTTTATCTTTCATTGAACTGGTTCATATATCTTCCTCTACTCTTTTCTGGTTATATATTTCTTGCTTTAAATGGTTGTCAGAATACATCTATATTTTGTTGGGTGAATTATTTCTGTTGAATTTCGTTCTAATCAAGAATCATTTTGATTTAAATGACTGAAAGAGAGTATATCTAGCACCGTATTTTGTGAATTATTTATGTGAGTTAAACTATGAATGGATGGATCAAACATAGGATAAACTCCCTACAAGTTTAATTTTATGCTTTCAATAAAACTGCCTGTATATACTAAATTATGTGTAGAATCAAAATTATGTGAATACGCTAGAATATTTCTAGTTAACAAAATCAGTCTAATTCTATTTTTGGATAGTATAGATCATGTGTTTTTAATAAGTACAAGAATGAAACATAATTATACATTCACATATTTCTATAATGAATTATACAAAGTCATAACACTACTATAATATCAATGTATGGTAAGAAAAAATATTCATATAGAGCTATATACACACATATATAGATATAGATATAGATATATTTATATATATGTATACCTAATACCTGCATAGAAGTTTGATATTCTATTTCGATTTCATTGAGTTTTTTATTTAAATGAATAAAAATTTCAGAAATAAATAAGTTTAATTTCATACATGCATGACTGTGGGTCTTCAGGTTGCAGATCCAACATGTGTTAAATATAATGGAAAACAAACAGTCTAACTAATTGTAGTAGAAATTTTGGACTATATGTAATATCCCCAAGGACAAGCCGTGTTGTAATTATGTTTATGAATTGTAGATAATTTTTTATAGGCTGGTGATCCAAGTTAATATAAGATGGTAACACTTATAAGTTTATTAGGCCAGAGAGCCGAAGTATTGAAGGCCAAGAGCCTGATTATTGTACATGTAATGATGCACATTATTAATATAAAAACACCTTTGCATGTGGATAGACCACGATGAATGAGTGATGGAGGACTAAGCTTACACAAATCCTGGGTAAGGGATTGGGGGCTGGAAGGTTGGAAAGAGAGGCTAAGTGTTAAGCCTAGGGGTTTGAGTCCTTGGGAATAATATTTTAATATTATTCCAAAAAACCCATGTGAAATTTATGTTTTTCTTTATCTTAAATCCCTGGAAGGGGGAATGCGTTCCCAACGTACACGCCAGCTGATGGAGTGCATGCATTTTCGTGGGTGACATGTGTTGGCCCAGGCACATGTAGTTAAAAATTGCAAAAGTTAGCCAGGTTGGGGGTTGGCTCATGATTTTGTCCTTCCTCTGTCGAGAAGATTCGCGTGACTTCTACGTTTGATAGTAGGGTGACCGTCTATATGAAAAATATCGAAAACCCTATGGACTAAACCATGACTATTGTGTGTCCTGTGATTCATTTATCCACCCTGCAAATCCAAATTGGAGTTAAATTTTTTGGTTGTTGTCTTCTAGGAAACTTGAGGTGTCTGTGTATTCTTTGTCCCGTGGGTGTGTGACCTATGTGCAACACTCTCTCCAGGTAAGAGAGGCAGTTGTAGTGGAATAAATAGCTGGACAGGCCTGTGAGCGACTCTCTCTAGGTGAGAGAGTGAGCGGAGGAAGGAGAGAGCTCCTAGAAGGAGCCTTGTAGCTGCCACAGAGCTCAGATATTTCCTCTCTGATCTGTTGGTGAAGCCCAAGGCAAAGGAGGTTAGCAACCGAAGGACTGTCTAGGTGACAGTGAAGGTTTATACTCTTGGGGTGGGACAGGCATGTGGGGAAGGAGAGTCTCTGAGCAGTGGGTGTAAGTGGATCCTGGGAGAGTATCCTCCCTCTTTTACTGCGTGTCTTCCTCTAAACCCGTCCTAACCTAGGATTCCTTACCAGGTGGAGCTTAGTCCCAACTCGGGGGTGACATACTATTGAGAGTGAAGAGCAACACGGTCTAAGGATGGGTGGTTCATGGAAGGTCTACACGCAGTTGGTGGTGTGTGACAATTTCAAATATAAGTGTCACTATGTTTTGTGATTATGTAATTAACTAAATTGCATACCTGTGATTCTTGCATTGTTATCACATATTATGTTGTGCATATGAATGATTTTTATTTCCATTAATTCTGAAATGCTAGCAACAATTCTGTGTTTAACTGTAATTAAGTGTTTTAAATTCATTAAAATGCATAATGTGTTACAAAAGTATTTTTCTGCGTAGTAGCATTGGCCTAGCCATGGGGTTGATGGACAGGGATGTTACAGTACAGTATTAGAGCCATAGTTTCAACGTTGGACCTGGATGGGCTAGAAAAGTGGTCTTTGGACTAAGGATTTGATAAGAAATTGTGTCTAGAGGACTAATTTCGGACCTTGGAATGTTTTTGAGTGTCAACAACCTACTTGACCATATTACAATGCTCAAGAGGTGTAGCAGTATTATAAAACTACAGTCGATGTGGTATATGCCCACAGGGGGAGAAAGAGCTCAATGCATGAAGTGTTGGAGCCATTGGATCTTGTCGGGAGGAAGGGAGATCCCACATGACTGTCAGATTAGGAGAAGGTACAAGAGAGTTATCCTGGAAACCTTTCGAGAATTCAACTATCAGGAAAAGTAAGATGTGTTGATGCATGAACTCCCGATGCCCAAAACTCTGAAGTCAATAAAATAGATCTACAACGTAGATCTGAGAGAGGATCTTGACCATTTGATCGAGTAGATGAACAATTGATAGTTGGGAGCTGGGCTATCAGTTAAAACGGGATGTGGTTGCACAAACCCCAAAATCCTGAAACGCAGAAAGGATCTACGCCCTAGATCTAGAAAGGGAATTTGACCGTTGGATTTCATGTTAAATCGTGATTTCAGATTTCGGCTATCAGGAGAAGTGGGATGTGTGGACATACAAACTATCGAATCCGAAATCATGAAATTCCATGGATTCAAAGAAGTCAGTCGATATGACGTCACTGAGATGGACATGGACACATGGGTGTGTACCACATGCCACTGGTTCGAAAAGAAAAGTGAGCATGGTGGGACCTAATGATGTCAATGAAGGTGACGTGGAACCTCCTAAGTGTGCCACGTGCCACCGTGGTTATGGGAGACAACTATGCTATGTGGGCCCAGAGGGTAAAGTAAATCGGGATTTCAGAAGTCAAGGGTTGGAGAGGGAAGCGAGTGGAGAGCCTCGAGGACTGAAACTGCGAAACCCAAAGCCTCGAAGTCTTGAAAACTTCAAACATGGAAAAATCGCACACTAGTACATTTGGGTCAAATTCCGACGACGCATTCTACGTAATTGCCACTTTATATTGTCAGGAGAATCACAAAATACAGATCCCCTCAAACATCGTTTCACATGACGTCTCTTTTCCAACGACATAGATTTCATCGTTATTGTGACGTCTTGAACGTGGCAAGACCGACGTCTTGAACGTGGCAAGAGAGACATATGAAAGGTGGCAATAGAGACATTTGGAACATGGCAAGACCGATGTCTTGAACGTGGCAAGAGAGACGTCTTAAACGTGGCAAGAGAGACGTCTTGAACGTGGAAAGACCAACGTCTTGAAGGTGGCAAGAGAGACGTCTAGAACGTGGGAAGAGAGACGTCAGGAACGTGGCAAGAGAGACGTCTTATACGTGGCAATAGAGACATCTTGAACATGGCAAGACCGACGTCTTGAAGGTGGCAAGAGAGAGGTCTAGAACGTGAGGAGAGCGATGTTAAGAGGTATCATCTTCGACATGGTTTCTATGGGAGTGACACTCCAAGATGTTGCAATTGCGACCTTCTTGTAGGTATTTAAAAAAAAAATACAATATCAGTACTAGGAGGGACATGTACACTAACCTTTGCTAAGATACTAGCCATATCAATATTTAAATCTATATCATCTGTCTATATTTAAGAAACTCGAATTTTTTTATTAACAATTTATCCTCTTAGTTTATGTATCCATTAGATACAACAAAAGTTGCTATCAATCCATCAATCCACTGTTTTAAGGGTTTTGGCAAAAGTTGCAATCAATCCATCAATCCATTGTTTTAAGGGTTTTGGCAAAAGTTGCAATCAATCCAATATGTTTCAAGTATATTGGCATTTCCAAATTAAAATGTCATGTAAAATCCTTTAAAAATTAAAGACGATGGATGCTTCAAAGTCCAAGTCCATTTGGAAACACAAACTAAGAAATCCATGTAAGATCTCCTTTCAAAAGTGAATTAACTAAAAATAATGCTTCACATTTCAAACTCATTTTGGAGACACCATTCAAGAAATCACATACCCATAAACTAAAGATAATGCTTCACATTTCAGACCCATTTTGGAGACACCGCCATTAGAGAAATCCAATACCCATAAACTAAAGATAATGCTTCACATTTCAGGCCCATTTTGGAGACACCATTCAAGAAATCCAATACCCATAAAGTAAAGATAATGCTTCACATTTCAGGCCCATTTTGGGGACGACATTTA
>ML793929.1:215495-227637 GCA_009831015.1 Picea engelmannii
CGAAAGGTCATCATTTCCAAATCATGATTGCCAATGGTGGTTCTATGAAATGTGGCAGGCGTTGTGAAAATGTGCATCTCCAAATTGGTGACTACCACCTAAAATCCCATATGTTTGTTATCGACATGGGTGGTTGTGACATTCTGTTGGGTGCAGACTGGCTAAGAACTCTAGGTCCCGTTCTCATGGATTTTAATACATTAACCATGCAATTTGACCAAGAAGGCCACCAATATAAATTCCAAGGAATCACTGTTGGTTCACCTGAGGCCATTAGTTCCCGTCGCATGGAAAAACTACTCAAAAAAGGTCATTTTGGTGTCATTGCCCAACTCCATGCCATACAAGCAACAGAGACACCCACAGTGCTGCAAGACCTACAAGCCCTCCTTTCTAAACATCAAATGGTATTTTCCACTCCCCAAGGACTCCCTCCTTTCTGTGGTGTTCAATATCATTCCATTCCCCTTGTAGCCGGAAGCCTTCCTCCCAATATCCGTTCGTATCACCACTCCTTTTCACAAAAAAATGAAATTGAGAAAATGGTCCAGGAACTCCTTAATGCATGCATTATCCACCCTAGTATGAGCACTTACTCTTCTCCTGTAGTCATGGTCCTAAAGAAAGAAGGTTCTTGGAGAATGTGTCCTGACTTTTGTGCCCTCAACAAACTGACCATTAAAGACAAATTTCTCATTTCTGTCATTGATGACCTCCTGGATGAATTGAGTGGCATCCAATTCTTTACAAAACTTAATCTTCCCTTGGGCTATCACCAGATACATATGAAAGAGGCAGACATTCCCAAGATGACCTTTCGAACTCATGAGGGCCACTATGAGTTTTTGGTCATGCCCTTTGGCTTGTGTAATGCCCCCTCCACCTTCCAAAGCCTCATGAATCATTTCTTCCGTCCCTTTCTTCGTCATTTTGTATTAGTTTTCTTTGATGATATCCTCATCTATAGTAAAACCTGGACAAACCATCTTACTCATGTGGATCGAGTTCTCCATCTACTCTCTTAGCACCAACTTTTCTTGAAACAGTCTAAATGTGCTTTTGGTGCCTCAGAAGTAGAATACTTGGGTCATCTGGTTGGCAAGGATGGCATCAGGGTGGATTCGAAAAAGATTGAATATATTCAAGACTAGCCACAGCCAAAGACTGTCAAAATCTTGCCTAGATTTCTGGGCTTAACAGGGTATTATCGCAAGTTTGTTAAGAATTATGGAAGGATTGCAACACCTGTCACCGCTCTCCTAAAAAAAAACTCTTTCACTTGGACTCCAGCCGCTGCTTAATATTTTCAAACCTTGAAGACGACCATGTGCACCACTCTAGTTCTGACCCTTCCTGATTTCACAAAGACCATTGTGTTGGAATGTGATGCCTCAGGGAAAGGAATCGATGTTGTCCTTATGCAAGAGGGTCGACCTTTGGCCTTCACCAACAAGCAACTATCTAAAAGGAATTTGGGAAAACCCATTTATGAAAAGGAAATGTTGGCTATTCTACATGTCGTTGATCTGTGGCACCCTTATCTCTTGGGGAAATGTTTCCAAATTAAGACAGACCATCAAAGCCTCAAGTAATTTCTGGAACAACACATTTCCTCCTCGGAGCAACAAAAATGGGTGACTAATCTCTTTGGATATGATTATGAGATCATTTGCAAGAAGGGAAAAGACAATGTGGTGGCGGATGCACTTTCCTGAAAATATGAAGAAGAAGGATCCCTTTTTTCTTTTTCCTTCATTGTACCAGATTGGCTGCAAGTTGTGCGCCAGGAATGGTTACAACATCCCAAAAGTTTGCATCTGATCTAGCAATTGCAGACCAATGCTCCAGCTCCCCCAGGGTACGCTTTGCTCCAGGATGAGCTTCGATACAAAGGCCTTTTGTATTTAAGAAAACAATCAAATCTTAAATCCATGGTACTTTCTGAGCTTCATGCTACACCCACAGTGGGGCACTCTGGGTTCACCAAAACCTATGACAGGGTTAAAAGTTCCTTTTTCTGGGATGGTATGAAACAGGAAATCTGTAATTTTGTCACTGAATGTGAGGTGTGTCAACACAACAAGGGAGAAACAGTCAAATCTCCAGGAACACTACAACCGCTTCCGATTCCACCTGCTATTTGGAAGGATATTTATATGGACTTTATTACCGTCTTACCCAAATTAGTAAATCAAACAGTCATAATGGTGGTTGTGGATTTCCTTTCCAGGTATGCTCATTTTTGTACTCTTCAACACCCATTTACTGCATCCAGGGTGGCTCAAATTTTCATGGGCCATGTCTTCAAGCTTCATGGCATGCCGCACTCTATTGTTTATGATCATGACCCAACTTTCACAAGAAATTTTTGGCAATAACTATTTAAGCTACAGGGCACCCAATTGCATCTCAACACAACTTATCATCCCTAGATTGATGGTCAAATGGAAGTTGTCAACAAGTGTTTGGAAACATATCTGAGGTGTTTTTCCTCTGAAAAGAAAAATCAGTGGGCTCAATGGTTACCCCTAGTTGAATGGTGGTAAATCACTTCCTACCATATAGCTACACGCATGACTCCTTTTGAAGAGGTATATAGACAAAAGCCACCTTTATTTCTCTCATACTTACTGGGTAACTTGAAGGTCCAGTCAATTGACCAAACACTTACAGTTCGAGAGGATATTCTTCGTACCCTTAAAAAGAACTTGCTCATGGCACAAAATCACATGAAGCAACAAGAAGATCAAGGTCTCTCTGAATGTGAATTTGTAGAAGGGGATCAGGTGTTTCTATGACTACAACCATACAAGCAAACTTCCCTCAAGGCCAAGCATTGTCAGAAGCTAGCGCCCAAATTTTATGATCCTTATACAATTCTCAAGTGTGTGGGACAAGTCACCTATCAGTTAGCTCAACCCAGCTAGTCGAATCTACATCTTGTTTTTCATAATTCATTCCTAAAGAAGGTGATTGGAACTAGGTGCCAAATTCAAACGAACCTTCCTGAGTTAGCTAAAGAAGGATCCATTTGGCTACAACCAGAAGCAGTTTTGGACCAGCATGAGCGTCGCCTGCATCAGAGAACCATCAAGGAAGTGCTAGTCCATTGGAAAGATACAACTCCAACAGATGCCACTTGGGAACCAGCTACCATTCTACAGCAGTTTCCACATCTCAAGCCTTGGGGACAAGGTTGTTTTTAAGGGGGCGAACATGTTAGGGTCCTAACTCGCACATAGGTAGATCAATATATTTAGATGTAATAAAGGTCAATATTAACAAGGCCTTTCAATAAAATAGAATAAGGCAGATGTAAGAAGACCTAATAGAAGCTTTCACTTCTAGAAGGATCTTCCTCTAGATGCTTCTCTTGATAGACATATTTAGTATAAATAATGGTCAAGGGTATGAAAATGCTAGCTTGAAGATTATTGTAACAAAGTGCTTCTCAACTGGAGGTTTCCCCCTCGAAGAGGCCCATGAATATTGCTTTCTCAATCAAAGTGTTATTTATGTTGTTATTCTTATATCATTTATGTGTTATTGTGGAGATCATGCTGGTTATATTACTATTATTCTGCCATTTCTAGCATTTTATTTATGTTCTTCATACTTTTTATATCTGGTATATTACATGCAGTTTTGAGTCGTCTCCTGAAAATGAGCTCCGATGTCTTGTATTTATACTATTTTTCCTGAGTTGTCTGGGCCGACTTCTCATTCTAGAGGGTAAACACTTAATATTAAATATTTCCTTTAGTCGACTTGTCTTCTAGGGTTATGTCCAATGCTTTAGGATTTCTTCTTGCTTCCTAGAATATTCTATTCTCATTAGGGTTACACGTGGAAGTTAATACCTTCCGTAAATAGCATAATATCACCACTCCCTCCTAGCTAAAGAGGTATTCAAGGCAATGGTATTGAGTACAAACATACCATTCAACCGATAGCATCATCATAGCCATATGATATATCTCATGATTATATCACGAGCACCATCATCACTATCAATATCATCTAATAGTATCAATTGTGTCATCTATCGAAACCATACTCCATATGAGTACTTGGGCATGATGTTGAATAAGGCACTCACTCCATAGAGTGATACAAGGACCATTCCTATAGGAATGTCAGTCTAGGACTATTTTCTAATCGGGTCATATGTACCATAGGGATCCTTCTCAACTATATGCCTTAGAAAATATCAGTCCGGAACCATTTTTCCTAATCGAGCCACAATCTGTGCCTTAGTAAAATACTAGTCCATGTCATGTTAGAAAACTCTCAATCTAGAACATTCTCCACAGAGAAAATACATGTCCACCAACAATATGTTCTATTTGGACCATTCTCCACCTGGAGATTGTCTGTCCACGAGGATACTTACTATCCATCTAGTTGATAATCCTTTTCAATAGTACTGATAGTCTACATGGAAATCAGAACAACGAAATTCAATAGAACACAACTGTGTCTATCCATAGTAGTACACAACTACTATCTAGTGGTACACAACCACACCAAGTAACATTCGACTGCTTAATCAGTGACACATAGTCACAACCAGTGGAACACATCCACCAGAGTAGCATACATCTATTGTCCAGAGACATACAGTCTCCATAGTAATCATATCATTTGATATCAACCTGCATAAAAACAATATCATGATATAAATTGAGTCATCTGGGCCATTCTTCCACTCACATATGTGAGATATGGAAGAGTATCTGCCCTCAGAAAGTAAAACATCAGCCATGGGCTATCTAAATTATTCTTCTCAAGCATAGAAGAATAATTGTCCCTAATTTTTTAGCCTGGACCATTCATCTAACTGGGCCATTCCTCTGGCACTAACCATGGTGCAACCTAGAGAGAATGAGTCTGCCCCAGGGAATGCCTGTCCTTGATTGTTGAAGCTGGACCATTCACCTAACTAGGACATTCCTCCGACACTAAACAAAGTGCAACCTAGAGAGAATGCATCTGCCCTAGGTAATGACTGTCCAGACCATTTCCTAAGAAAATGATTGTCCTACACCAACCTCCAAAACGGAAAATTCTTCAAAATTGCTCAAAGTTGTGAACTTCAAAAGAATGACTGCCCAACGAGGCGGACCATTCTACTTGACCACTACTGAGAGTGAATGCCAAGAAGAATGACTGTCCTAGACCATTCCCCCACATTGGCCATAAGGGGAATCGTTGTCTATGGTACATCAGAAATCTATCGAATGATTTTAATTATGAATATGACTGTCTGATCTAGACCATTTTACAAACTGGAAAATGCTTGTCCATAAAAAATATCAAACCACTTTTCGAACTAGAAAGGAATTTCTCATACTAGAGCATTTTTTGAACTAAAAAATGACTATCCATAAATCAATAACACATTAGTGCTCCCTCCCACCCAACCTGGGAGTAATTTCAATAAGGTAGTCATCTCCTCAAGCCCCATATTGAAAACTTTTTAACTTGGACAGAGGTTTTACTAAAATATCTACTATCTGCTCATTTGTGGAGATATATATTGGAGAACCACTTCTCTTTTTGGAGTTCATCAAGGAGAATGTAATTCTTGATCTCAATGTACTTCTGTCTTTCATGGAACACTGGTTCTCTATAAAGGCTTCATATAGCTCTTGATCATTACAATATATCATGGTCAAATTCAACAGTTATGTTTCCTGCTAGCTCATGACATCGTGACAAGACTCAAACCGAAACATATTCAGGTAGCACTTCTTCTGTCATCATGAGAGTTTTCCATGGATTAGAAATCCATCATCCCATACTTTTGAGTAACTATTTTGATACATTGTCTCTTTCATAGAAAGTTTTCACCATGATTTTGTTGTATATGAGATACTCTCGATCAATTTGTTTGAATCCATACAAGGTTTTCTTATATCTGCAAACATGGGTCTCTTTATGGTATACCTCAAAAACTTGAGATTGTTTTACATAAGCTTCTTCCTCAAATGCTTTATTGGGAGAACTATATTTTACAATCCACTGATGTAAACTTCAATCCATGGATACTGCATGAGATATAATAGCTCAGAGAGAGGTGTATCTGGTTTACGGGAACAAGTTATCATAGTCTTCTCCACCTTCTGGAAGAACCTCTAGTTATGAATCTTGCAATGCTTCCATTCATAGTCCTTTTACACAATTTCTTACATATGTTGTTCTTCATCATAATTTCAATTTCTTCATCTTTATTGCTTCTAGTGGGTTCAAACCAGGTTGGTCGTCTTGTGATTTTCAGTATAATAACTGGTTGTTCTGGATTTTCTCTCTCTTGGAATCTTCATGTTCTTCCTCATGTTTCTCTCTAGCTCTTGGGTCCATAGAGTTCTCTATAGATTCCATGCCCTGGAGATTCCAACTTTTTCCTTTCATCATAGGATCATGGATGTAGATGGACAACGAAGAATACTTTAGGGATTCTTTTCGAAGAAGACTTCTTCTAGAATTAAACTGAGCACATGTTTCTTTTCATGGCTGCTACTTTCAATGGGAACATGGATAGATACTTCATAATCCTCAATGGATCATTTCATTTAGGATTATCTCCCTCTTAATCCTTTCTTCATATGTGAATGCATGCTCTTCTTTTGGAATTATGTAATTAGCTCCCTCTATCTAAGAGAGTCCATGATTTTGTCTGCATATTTATTGCCCTTTGCAAAGTGTCACAAGTCTTTTTTTTAATTTCCTCTTGATTGTTGACTTCTTTATGTTTTGAATTCTTCTGGGTTTCTTCATGTTTGATTGTGATTTTGGATTTATCTTGCAGTTGTTACTTATATAATAGCTTCCACAAGAATTGTTACCAAGGATTGTCAATGTACTTCATCTTTTCATGTGTATTTCTTGACTTGTAGTCATCGTGATAACAATCCTTATCTTGTTATTCTTCCATAGGTATTGTTTATCTTGAACATCTTATATTCTAATAAATAGATATGCAAGATGTAACATCCCTAGAAATAAATAATTTTTAAATTTGGAATTTGCTTAGGAAATTATTTCCGTTTTTAGTAAATTCGAAATTGGAAAAATTTTGCCATTTATGGAAATTCCGAATTTCAAATTTAGTTAATTGTAATTGATGATTATGATTGTTGGGCAGAAACCTGATTTGACCCAACTAACTATTTGACTATGACACTTGTATGAGACAAAATATTTTATATTGATTGTTGATGGACAAATGGAAAAACCATGTTAAAATCAACTGGCCATGACTCCATGAGAGGTGAACATGTTGGAACTACCTCAGGGTTGAATGTGACAAGTGGGAAATCAATAAGGTGTCCATTGACAGCCCCTAAAAATCAGGGATTTGGAAAGATGTGAAAATTACCAAGGGGGAAAAAGACCTAGGCAAAAATGGCTTTGGATATATAGCATATGAGAGGAGGCAGGACACTGCCTAATATGTTGGGGAAAATGAATAATTATCTCTTGCTGTTATGAAGATTGGTTATCTGAGTGTAAGGCAAGGAGAAATTGCTGAAATAGAAGGACTATTGTTGAGGTGGAGTTTTGAGTTCTCCCTCATGGATTCATGGTCAGGCTAGGGGGTGAATGGAGCAAGTGACTTTGGTTGTTTTGTTCTAAGGTTGGGAGGAATGTGGTTGTTCCCTTTATCTTTCATTGAACTGGTTCATATATCTTCCTCTACTCTTTTCTGGTTATATATTTCTTGCTTTAAATGGTTGTCAGAATACATCTATATTTTGTTGGGTGAATTATTTCTGTTGAATTTCGTTCTAATCAAGAATCATTTTGATTTAAATGACTGAAAGAGAGTATATCTAGCACCGTATTTTGTGAATTATTTATGTGAGTTAAACTATGAATGGATGGATCAAACATAGGATAAACTCCCTACAAGTTTAATTTTATGCTTTCAATAAAACTGCCTGTATATACTAAATTATGTGTAGAATCAAAATTATGTGAATACGCTAGAATATTTCTAGTTAACAAAATCAGTCTAATTCTATTTTTGGATAGTATAGATCATGTGTTTTTAATAAGTACAAGAATGAAACATAATTATACATTCACATATTTCTATAATGAATTATACAAAGTCATAACACTACTATAATATCAATGTATGGTAAGAAAAAATATTCATATAGAGCTATATACACACATATATAGATATAGATATAGATATATTTATATATATGTATACCTAATACCTGCATAGAAGTTTGATATTCTATTTCGATTTCATTGAGTTTTTTATTTAAATGAATAAAAATTTCAGAAATAAATAAGTTTAATTTCATACATGCATGACTGTGGGTCTTCAGGTTGCAGATCCAACATGTGTTAAATATAATGGAAAACAAACAGTCTAACTAATTGTAGTAGAAATTTTGGACTATATGTAATATCCCCAAGGACAAGCCGTGTTGTAATTATGTTTATGAATTGTAGATAATTTTTTATAGGCTGGTGATCCAAGTTAATATAAGATGGTAACACTTATAAGTTTATTAGGCCAGAGAGCCGAAGTATTGAAGGCCAAGAGCCTGATTATTGTACATGTAATGATGCACATTATTAATATAAAAACACCTTTGCATGTGGATAGACCACGATGAATGAGTGATGGAGGACTAAGCTTACACAAATCCTGGGTAAGGGATTGGGGGCTGGAAGGTTGGAAAGAGAGGCTAAGTGTTAAGCCTAGGGGTTTGAGTCCTTGGGAATAATATTTTAATATTATTCCAAAAAACCCATGTGAAATTTATGTTTTTCTTTATCTTAAATCCCTGGAAGGGGGAATGCGTTCCCAACGTACACGCCAGCTGATGGAGTGCATGCATTTTCATGGGTGACATGTGTTGGCCCAGGCACATGTAGTTAAAAATTGCAGAAGTTAGCCATGTTGGGGGTTGGCTCATGATTTTGTCCTTCCTCTATCGAGAAGATTCGCGTGATTTCTACATTTGATAGTAGGGTGACCGTCTATATGAAAACTGTCGAAAACCTCGTGGACTAAACCATGACTATTGTGTGTCCTGTGATTCATTTATCCACCCTGCAAATCCAAATTAGAGTTAAATTTTTTGGTTGTTGTCTTCTAGGAAACTTGAGGTGTCTATGTATTCTTTGTCCCGTGGGTGTGTGACCTATGTGCAACACTCTCTCCAGGTGAGAGAGGAAGTTGTAGTGGAATAAATAGGTGGACAGGCCTGTGAGCGACTCTCTCTAGGTGAGAGAGTGAGCAGAGGAAGGAGAGAGCTCCTAGAAGGAGCCTTGTAGCTGCCACAGAGCTCAGATATTTCCTCTTCGGTCTGTTGTTGAAGCCCAAGGCAAAGGAGGTTAGCAACCGAAGGACTGTCTAGGTGACAGTGAAGGTTTATACTCTTGGGGTGGGACAGGCATGTGGGGAAGGAGAGTCTCTGAGCAGTGGGTGTAAGTGGATCCTAGGAGAGTATCCTCCCTCTTTTACTGTGTGTCTTCCTCTAAACCCGTCCTAACCTAGTATTCCTTACCAGGTGGAGCTTAGTCCCAACTCGGGGGTGACATACTATTGAGAGTGAAGAGAAACACGGTCTAAGGATGGGTGGTTCGTGGAAGGTCTACACGCAGTTGGTGGTGTGTGACAATTTCAAATATAAGTGTCACTATGTTTTGTGATTATGTAATTAACTAAATTGCATACCTGTGATTCTTGCATTGTTATAACATATTATGTTGTGCATATGAATGATTTTTATTTCCATTAATTCTGAAATGCTAGCAACAATTCTGTGTTTAATTGTAATTAAGTGTTTTAAATTCATTAAAATGCATAATGTGTTACAAAAGTATTTTTTTGCGTAGTAGCATTGGCCTGGCCATGGGGTTGATGGACGAGGATGTTACAGTATAGTATTAGAGCCACAGTTTCAATGTTGGACCTGGATGGGCTAGAAAAGTGGTCTTTGGACTAAGGATTTGAGAAGAAATTGTGTCTAGAGGACTAATTTCGGACCTTGGAATGTTTTTGAGTGTCAACAACCTACTTGACCGTATTACAAAGCTCAGGAGGTGTAGCAGTATTATAAAACTACAGTCGATGTGGTATATTCCCACAGGGGGATAAAGAGCTCAATGCATGAAGTGTTGGAGCCATTGGATCTTGTCGGGAGGAAGGGAGATCCCACATGACTGTCAGATTAGGAGAAGGTACAAGAGAGTTATCCTGGAAACCTTTCGAGAATTCAACTATCGGGAAAAGTAAGATGTGTTGATGCATGAACTCCCGATGCCCAAAACTCTGAAGTCAATAAAATAGATCTACAACGTAGATCTGAGAGAGGACCTCGACCATTGGATCGAGTAGATGAACAATTGATAGTTGGGAGCTGGGCTATCAGTTAAAACGGGATGTGGTTGCACAAACCCCAAAATACTGAAACGCAGAAAAGATCTACGCCCTAGATCTAGAAAGGGAATTTGACCGTTGGATTTCACGTTAAATCGTGATTTCGGCTATCGGCTATCAGGAGAAGTGGGATGTGTGGACATACAAACTATCGAAGCCGAAATCATGAAATTCCATGGAGTCAAAGAAGTCAGTCAAGATGACGTCACTGAGATGGACATGGACACATGGGTGTGTACCACATGCCACTAGTTCGAAAAGAAAAGTGAGCATGGTGGGACCTAATGATGTCAATGAAGGTGACGTGGAACCTCCTAAGTGTGCCACATGCCACCGTGGTTATGGGAGACAACTATGCTATGTGGGCCCAGAGGGTAAAGTAAATCGGGATTTCAGAAGTCAAGGGTTGGAGAGGGAAGCGAGTGGAGAGCCTTGAGGACTGAAACTGCGAAACCCAAAGCCTCGAAGTCTTGAAAACTTCGAAGATGGAAAAATTGCACACTAGTACATTTGGGTCAAATTCCGACGATGCATTCTACGTAATTGCCACTTTATATTGTCAGGAGAATGACAAAATACAGATCCCCTCAAACGTCGTTTCACATGACATCTCTTTTCCAACGACATAGATTTCATCGTTATTGTGACGTCTTGAACGTGGCAAGACTGACGTCTTGAACGTGGCAAGAGATACATCTGAAAGGTGGCAATAGAGACATTTGGAACATGGCAAGACCAATGTCTCGAACGTGGCAAGAGAGACGTCTTAAACGTGGCAAGAGAGACATCTTGAACGTGGAAAGACCAACATCTTGAAGGTGGCAAGAGAGACGTCTAGAACGTGGGATGAGAGACGTCAGGAACGTGGCAAGAGAGACATCTTATACGTGGCAATAGAGACATCTTGAACGTGGCAAGACCGACGTTTTGAAGGTGGCAAGAGAGAGGTCTAGAACGTGAGAAGAGCGATGTTAAGAGGTATCATCTCCGACGTGGTTTCTATGGGAGTGACACTCCAAGATGTTGCAATTGCGACCTTCTTGTAGGTATTTAAAAAAAAAATACAATATCAGTACTAGGAGGGACAGGTACACTAACCTTTGCTAAGATACTAGCCATATCAATATTTAAATCTATATCATTTGTCTATATTTAAGAAACTCGGATTTTTTTATTAACAATTTATCCTCTTAGTTTATGTATCCATTAGATACAACAAAAGTTGTTATCAATCCATCAATCCACTGTTTTAAGGGTTTTAGCAAAAGTTGCAATCAATCCATCAATCCACTGTTTTAAGGGTTTTGGCAAAAGTTGCAATCAATCCAATATGTTTCAAGTATATTGGCATTTCCAAATTAAAATGTCATGTAAAATCCTTTAAAAATTAAAGACGATGGATGCTTCAAAGTCCAAGTCCATTTGGAAACACAAACTAAGAAATCCATGTAAGATCTCCTTTCAAAAGTGAATTAACTAAAGATAATGCTTCACATTTCAAACTCATTTTGGAGACACCATTCAAGAAATCACATACCCATAAACTAAAGATAATGCTTCACATTTCAGACCCATTTTGGAGACACCACCATTAGAGAAATCCAATACCCATAAACTAAAGATAATGCTTCACATTTCAGGCCCATTTTGGAGACACCATTCAAGAAATCCAATACCCATAAAGTAAAGATAATGCTTCACATTTCAGGCCCATTTTGGGGACGACATTTA
>ML793930.1:13825-56712 GCA_009831015.1 Picea engelmannii
CATCTGGCAGGGCCGACCTCTCACTCTGGGTGGGTAAACCCACCTTTAATTAATTTTGGGCCTTCCATTATAACTGTTGGGGCCGACTTCTTATTCAACACTTTGTAATTGTCCAATGACCAATCCGCAAAAGGGGATTTGGTCCTTATCCAATTACCGACATGATTAATCCTCAATGGGGATTAATCCAATAACAATAATAATAATAATGATGTGATTAATCCTCAATGGGGATTTAATCCAATAATAATAATGACATGATTAATCCACAATGGGGATTTAATCCAATAACAAAATAATAATAAGAATGCTCTTCGCAGTTACATTATTTCAACAATTTGTAGATATGTATTGAAGCTTCACAACTCCTTTCAATACTTTGTCCTTGATAAAGTGGTACGTGATATCAATATGTTTAGATCTATCATGAAAGACTAGATTTTCTGAGAGTTTAATACAACTCTGGTTATCACCGTAGATAATAGTAGGATCCAACTTTGAACCAAATAGATCTACAAGGACTTTTTGAAGCCAAATAACTTCACAACTTGTTTGGCTAGCTGCCATGTACTTGACCTCTGCTGAATTGAGGGCTATCAATTTTTGTTTTCTGTTGTACCATGAGATCATGCCCGAGCCTAGGCTAAAGCATCCTCCAAAAGTACTTTTCCTGTCTACTGTGCTGTTGACCTAGTCTGAATTTGAGTAATCCATTAGTCTAATTTGATCTCTTTGTATGTACTAAAGTCCATATTCTATGGTACCTTTCAGATATCTCAAAATATGTTTAGCTATAATCCAATGCACCCTCCTGAGGTCCACCATGTGTTGACTAAGAGTGTTGACAACAAAACATATATCAGGTCTAGTGTTAGTTAAGTACATCAAGCATCCAATTAATTGTTTGTAGATGGTAGGATTCACCTTCTTCGACTCATAAGTGTTTAGTTTCTTAAGATTTGTGATCATAGGAGTGGCCATGGGTTTGCAGTCCTCCATCCCAAACCTTTTGAGAATCTCAACTGCATATTTTCCTTGACCAAGGAAAATTTCCCCCTTCTGCTGCTAGATTTCTAGACCAAGGAAGTAATGCATTAGTCCAAGGTCCTTCATTTCAAATTGTTTTTCCAAGTATTGTTTGCATCTTGTAATCATTGCTTTTTCTCCTATTAGGAATAGATCATCAACATAAAGAACAAGAATGAGAATATCATCTTTATTCATGAGAAGATATAGGTTTGAATCTACATCACTTTTAACAAAGCGAATGCTCTGTAGATAAATGTCAATCCTGGAGTACCATGCTCTAGGTGCTTGTCTAAGTCCATAAAGTGCCTTCTCAAGTCTGCATACATGGCTGACCCTATTATGAACTTCAAAACCCAGTGGTTGTTCTAAATATACCTCTTCCTCAATCTTACCATTAAGGAAAGTTGTCTTAACATCCATTTGATGTATTCTCCACCCCATCTGAGTGGCAACAAACATGATTACACAAATGGAGGTATAACGAGCTACATATGCAATTGTCCTGTCATAGTCCACTCCTTCCTTCTGAGAGAATCCCTGAGCCACAAATTTGGCCTTATAATTATCAATGCTGCTATTGGATGAGTTATAGCGCAAGTTATAGGTTGGGAAAAGATCGACCCAACCACAGAACAAGTGCTACAACTTGGGAATCCTACATCCAATGTCACCTCGATGTAGGTCCCACACTTCAAGGGTGACTAGGTCACTCTAGGGAGGCGATCCCAGTGACCCTAGGGGGATTGAGAGGGAGATAGAGGGAAGTGGAAGTTAAGCCCCTAGAGGTAAAGTCTAAGTGGAAAGAAAGGTAGGGAGAGATGCCTTGCAAGTCAAGTAATTGTTGCCTCACAAGTCTAGTACTTCTTCAGATGATTGTACCTGCCTGAGACACAATAAAGCACACTTTGCAATGATGTATGTTAGTCGAATCAACAATTTAATCTTGCTGTCCCTAATTTGCAGCAATATATATCAACTTATATCAACAAATAAAACATCTAAAATCAACATATAAAGATCTAGACTAGTTAAGTAAATCACCATCAAATTTAACAATGAACATAGGATGAAAAATGACACTTAAGAAGCTAGATAAGATGGCTATTGTAATGTGTTTTTCTGCAGAAAATTGCAGCCTTATCGATGTAGTATCCAGTGGAAAACATCAACAAAATAAACTATGAAAATTTGCGAAGAGCTAGCTCAAAAGATGTTCCCTAGTTAGTAGAGTAAATGAACAAAGTTAGAGAGCTAGTCTAGGGTTAGTTTAGGAGTTATGAGAATGTTAGTAGCTAGCGTTATGCAGCCCTAATGGATGTAGGTTAAAGTTTGTAACACCAATTAGAGTATTGGGAGAGACGAGACACCCTAGTGGGGGAAGACTCTTCTCAATGAGACAAGTCAACTTGAAGCAAGAGAACTTTTAAAAGGTCAAATATTACGTTTCTCAAGGCAATGATTTAATATCTCTAATGCAAAAAAGAGTATGACTAGTGCCTTTACTATTGGGTTAAAGGAATCACAAGGAGCTTAGAGAAGCTACCTCCTTGGGGGTGTAAGCCTTTTTACTTCCCAAGACAAGTTTCTCTAAGCTAGGGTTTGAGCTAAGAGGGTGTATGCCCTTATACTTCTCTTAGAAAACCCTTGTAATTGAATGAGATGAAACAATAAAATGGTGAAGACTATGGTGGGGGTGTATGCCCTTATACTTCCCACCTATCTTTTAGCATAACAATACTTGAATTGAATAAAATGATAGCAAGAGAGTAAAAACCATACCAAGCTCAAGAGAAATGCTAAGACAATCCACCACAAGAGCTAGAAAGCATCATCCAAAGCTAGCGCTAGGCCTTCCTCCATCAACCATTCATAACATAGCCATAAACAAGTGCACAAGAGCTAAAAGATCCAAGAGGGCCGAAAATTTCAGACCAAGTCTCTCACAAGAGGGAGAGTTATGATTCAAAATGAGATCTTATGATCTCTATTTATACAAAATGTAGCTAATATGTTTTGCCCAAGATTAGGGGTCAACAACCCTAATCTTTCCCCCATAACAAAATAATGTTAAACAATTCACTTAAAATTTTACTTTTTCCACAAATTAAACCCTAATTTAGGAGGACGCCACTCCTTTAGGGGATGTTTTTCCACTTCGAGGAAGTCGTTGGTGTTGGAGAAGCATGGATGGGCCTCCAAAGGCCACGTGTCAAGCATCTAGGCACTCATATCATGGTGAAGACCCTTCTCCTCCTCAAACGTCCATGTGTCAAAGAGTGGCACCTCACCACCATACCCTAGCCCCCAAGATCATGACGTCAATCTCAAAAGTGGAACCTTTTTCCCCTTCTGGGAAATTTGTTTGGCAAGTAGGGGGTGGGTTAGGTTGTCCAAGTCATAATCAAGGCCATCCAAGTCTTATCTCTCTCACCCGACATGCGGGCCCCTGACATCCAACCTATGGGCTTGTATCCCCATGGAAGCCCAAGCTAGGCTTGTTCTCCCAAAACTGTCCACCAGCTAGGTCTTGCAAAGACAAATGAGCACACCCTCCAAGGATATCAAGTCATAACATCATGATAAGTGAATCCAATCGATAAATAAGCCATCCAAGCATGTGCATCAAATATCACCATATCAAACAATTCACAACTCAAAGATACTATGCGACTTGTCAAGCTTAAATATGGGAGGGTTGACAAGGTGTCATATTGGGTAGATCTTGCCCTAGGTCAAGGAAAAATTTCAAGAGGTCCCCCTCTAAGCCATGTAAAGTGTATATGGTGGATGGGGTCAAGAATCAATGGACATAGGGCTCATGACATACAAGGGGTCATAGTGTCTCATTCATGGGTGGCTTTGTGGAGGGAGTGTGGTACCTTCGTCTGCAATGCACTTTTTCCAAGCCCATCAATTGCCTTTTATCTTTATTTCTTTATTTTCTTTCATAATAGCATAAGGAGAGATTGAAGGTCACTTCCCTAGTGTGGTGACCAGGTGGTGGAAATGTCACCCACAAATACCTAATGGAAATGAGAAGGCTGGCTCGTGATGAGACCGCCTTTCTCTTAGCCATGCAACTGAGAGTCACTACCCTGGTTTGGTGACCAGATGATGACAATGTCATACCACTAGATATCCATGGACATGATAGGTCGGCTCATGATAAAACCTCCTATCCTTCAACTAACATTTCAAACATTTCTTTATTATATTGTGGGTCCCCTTTATTCAAAGATAAGTGTTTCATTGCTTTTTTGGGTGATCCCTGGACGATTACCCAACACCAACCCTCTGGGCCTTTAGGCGCTTCTTCCCATAGAATGAGGGACAACCCCTTCTTGGGTCAATACACCCTAAAATCCCAAGGGATAAGGAAATGGAGGGGAAAAATGATGGAAAATGGTAAGTATGGTTGGGAACGACACAATGGCTCATTAAGGGATTTCCGAGTAGCAAACCCATTCCTAATGAAGACCACTTACTAGGGAACAATGTCAGCCACCAAGGTGAAGCAGGGCAAAAGGCATAATGTCTAAGCACATATCATGAAATCCAGAGAAATCTAAGATACAACATAATTAAATGGATTAGATATTGAAATCATGCTCACCATAATACTGACTTGTACCTCATGGAGCAAGGCCCACTGCCTTCCGACATCCAACTAGTGTGGTGGATGCCATCTGTAAACCTATGACCATCTGTTGTGGTGATTGGGTTTTCCATCTGTGCAAAGGGTACTGTTGGTCATGTAGTCTCTTGACACTCCATATCTGTAACCTAAGGGCCTCGAGACATCATCTCCTTAGTTATCCACAAAATGAGGATAACATCTGGCTCCTACTTGGGAACATGTGCTCGTCATAGAGTGCATGAGAACCACATCATCTCCTGGTAGACCTGTGCCATCAAGCAAACATCAAACTGTCAAGTGCAGGATGGCCTACTCATCCTTGTTCTCATATGATCAAAATCCAATCCAACTAAGCTAGAAAAATAAAATTTTGACATCTTTTCAAAAATTCTAAGCTAAGCATGAAATCAATATGCAAGTAGAGAAAAATGAAAATGAAATGTATCTAAGCTAGTATGAGAAATCAAGATGCAAATGCAGGGAATCAAAATGACTTACCTACTTATGTGGGGCACAGGCCTTGAAGAAGTCATGTGACCTGGATGTGAGGTTGGAGAAGAGACCCATCTACTGGTAATGACATCTTTCTCCCATCTAATGCTGTCAGATAGTATTGTTCTTTGTCAGACTTTTTCTTGATAATGTAAGGGACAAAACATGAATTGTTATCTTTCTATTCATATCTTGGTTTTCCCTTTCTTTTGTCCCACATGAGCACAAGACTTCCTTCATTGAAATCGATGCAAGGTGTATTCTCATCGTATGGAGGCTGTTGATATTATGGTAGTTGCGAGAGGTATTAAACTCCACTTGTAACCTTTGACGAGACTAGAATATTCTCGGAAGCAAGAGAAACCCTAAAGCCTTGGACATAACCCTAGAAGACATGTTGACTAAAGAGAATAATTAATATTTATTTTTTAGCCTCCTGGAAGAGAAGTTGGCCCAGACAAATAAGGAGCAGTATAAATACATGATGCCAGAGCTCATTTGGAATTCACTCACTCACAACTGCATAAAATCAGTTGTGTGCAAGTTTGGAGAGTAGCTGTAGCTGCAGCTACAACTACTGTGACTTGCATTTTCGGTTTTTCTAACTTGGACTTTTTGATTGGTCTTTGGTTATTTTCATTGATGCACTAGCCTTGTTTGGCTATTGATTTTCTACCAGTATTCTTCTCTCCGTCAAGGTTAAGGTGCTCAGGGGTGGCATTTGTGCCTATGGTTGGGAGACAATATTGATATATTGTCTATGGTTAAACGAGCATACCCATTTTTCTAACAGGTTATGGGCCCACACCTCCTTCAGTCAGTCTAACCACTAGAAGGAATCTAATCCATAATATCATCAAACTCATTTAAAAACTGTTGTTAGGGTTTCTAGCAGGTGCAGTTAGTAAAGCACTGTCACTAGGGTTACTAGCAGGTACAGCTGCAAACCCTAAAAATCTTGCCCAACACCTTATGATGGAACACCTTAATCAAGGAGAGGATATTCTAGTGTGCCTTAGTCCAACACACCTCTTTGCACTCTCAGAAGCAAAAAATGTCAAAGTTGAGATTTTGGGTCAAAGTTAATGTTTGACCAGTCAAAGTCAAAGTTTGACCAGTTATCAATCAACATAAATCATGAATGAAAAGACAAATCATCTACACTATTCAAATCTTACAGGAACTCTTGAAGATGGCATGTGGATAATTGACAGTGGAGCTTCCAGGCATATGATAGGAGACCAGGTTAGACTCTCCAGTTTGAATGAAAATAAGACATCCTACAAGGTAGAACTTGGAGACAAGAACACCTATCCAGTCGAAGGAATTGGTCAAGCCTCCATCAAATTGAAATAAGGTAATAATGCTCATTCGAGTAATGTATTATATGTACCTGGTTTAGAAAAGAACCTTATATCCATATCTTGCCTAGAAGATAAAGGAAATAGAATAGCCTTTGTAAACGATGAAGTACTAAATGCTAGAGTTATTGGAACTCATGAAGACATATTATACAGACTATTAGAATGTAATGATGAATCTCTTATACATGATGAAGTCAATCCCAGTGAACTTTGGCATAGAAGGTATGCTCATCTTAACTATCAAGCATAACCTTTTCTCAAGAAAATAGTTGAAGGAATACCAGAACTACAATCTACACATGAAGCATTTTGTAGAGCATGTGCTCTTGGTAAAAATGTTAAGAAGCCATTCTCAAGCAACAATAATAGATCTAAGGAAATCCTAGATCTAATACCTTCAGATGTTTGCGGTCCAATGCCAGTTAAATCTCTAGGAGGTTCTCTTTATTATATAATCTTCATAGACGATTACTCAAGAAATAATTGGTTATATCTCCTGAAGACAAAGGATGAAGTTTTTAGCAAGTTTCAAGAATTCAAAGCAGAAATAGAAAACCTCACAAACAAGAAAATCAAGACTTTGAGAACAGATAATGGAGGAGAATACACATCCAAGGAATTTGTTGCCTTTTGCAAATGAACATGGATTAGGAGGGAGCTAACCATTCCTCATAATCCTCAACAAAATGGTGTAGCATAAATGAAGAATAGATCCATTAAGGAAACTGTGAAGGCACTAATTAATGACCAAGGTTTATCCATGTATTTATGGGGAGAAGCAACCATGAAAACAATATATGTTCAGAATAGAGGTCCCCATCACATACTAAAGGATATGACTCCAGAAGAAGCATTCTCAGGAAAGAAACCCAATGTGGAAAACTTAAGAATCTTTGGGTGCCTTGTTTACATTCATATCCCCAAGGATAAAAGGAAGAAACTAGAACCCTTAGGAAAGAAGGGCATATTTGTTGGATACAGTGAATCATCCAAATCCTACAGAATCTATATTCCAGAACAACATAAGATTGAAGTCAGTAGAGACATAACCTTCAATGAGAATATGGTTTTCAAGAAATCTATAGAAGAATCCGTAGAAGAAGAATACGAAGATCTTAAAGAAGAAAGCACCTATCTTCCACAAAGTCAGAATGAAGAACCAACACAACTTGATCATCTGATGCAACCATGTGAATCTATTGAATCAGTCACTGTACTCAAAACTAGAAAACGTCCAGCCTGGCTTGAAGCTACTCTACAAGAAGCAGAAACACTTGAAGCCCCAAGTTGCACCTTCCGAGAAAGAAAAAAGGCCAAAAGATTCTCCAACTATGCGACATGTATGAAAAATCTTATAAATGAAGAACCCACCACATTTGAAGAAGTAGCTCAGAAGAAACAATGGAAAGAAGCCATGACAGAAGAACACTAGTTCATCATGAAAAATGACGTATGGGAAAACGTGCCTAGACCCAAAGAAAAATCAGTGGTAACTTCAAAATGGGTCTATAAGATCAAACATGCAGCAGACGAAAGAGTGAACAAATACATGGAAAGGTTTGTAGCTAGAGGGTTCTCCTAGAAGGAGGGAGAATATTATGACGAAACCTTTGCTCCTGTTGCCAGATATACTTCTATTAGAGCCATTATGTCTCTTGTTGCTTCCATGGGATGGAGTCTACATCATATGGATGTAAATACAACTTTTCTCAATGGACCAATTGAAGAAGAAGTATACATTGAACAACCTCAAGGCTTTGAAGTACATTCTAGAGACACTCATGTTTGCATATTAAAGAAATCCCTGTATGGAGTCAAGCATCTTCAAGAGTTTGGTATGCCAAAATAGACAACTACTTAATAATACTTGGTTTCTCTAAGAGTCATGCAGATCCAAATATCTACTACAAAGTTGTGAACAATGCACCTGGGATTCTACTGCTATATGTCGATGACGTATTCTTGACAAGTGCAGAGTCTCTCATCACCTAGTGTAAGAAGGAACTAGCTTCTGAGTTCGATATGAAATATCTTGGTCTCATGCACTATTACTTGGGACTAGAAGTATGGAAAAAACGTGGTGAAGTCTTCCTTGGATAAGGAAAGTATGCAGTGAAGATTCTTCATAAATTTGGAATGATGGATTTAAAATCCATGGCCACTCCCATGACCACAGATATAAGAAAAGTAAGAGACTCATATTCTGATCCAGTAGACTCATCCCTATATCGACAATTGATTGGGTTGTTGATGTATCTAGTAAATACTCGACCAGATATTTGCTTTGTTGTAAACACCTTAAGCCAGTTCTAGGTGGAACCCAAACATGAGCATTTGATAGCTGCAAAGCATGTTCTAAGATATATTCACGGGACACTAAACTATGGTTTAAGATACACTTCATCCAATGATATACAACTTCATGGATTCACATATTCAGATTGGGCAAGGAGTGCAGAAGACAAAAATAGTACTTCATGGATGTGTTTCAACTTGGGCTCTGCTATGATATCATGGCCCAGTAGGAAACAAAAGACTGTCGCACTCAGCACAACAAAAGCAGAATATATCACAGCATGTGAGGCATGTACATAAGTAGTCTGGCTAAGGAAGCTAATTTCTGGATTATTTGATTAGGTACCAGATTCGACCATAATATACTGTGACAATCAAAGTTGTAAGAGGCTATCAGAACACCCAGTGTTTCATGACCGGTCGAAACATATTGAGATCAAATACTGCTTTATTCGTGATAAAGTCCAGGAAGGAGAAGTGAAACTCCAATATATCTCCATAGATGAGCAGATAACAAATATTCTGACAAAGCCTTTGTCCAGGATAAAGTTTGCGTACTTACAAGACAATATGGATCTCGTGGAGATAACTCCCTTAGATGAAAGGGAAGAGATGGCTCCCCATGTTGGGAGGGAGCACTGATACATATTATTGATTCATGGGTAGTCATTTTCCAGTTTGGAAAATGGTCCAGGTTGGGCAGTTCCTTTCCATTCAGGAAAGTCATTCGAGATTTCTGATGGACATGCATTTTCCAGTTCGAAAAATGGTCCAGATCAGATAATCATTTTCATCTTGAAAATGGTTCGATAGATTGTTGATGTACCATAGACAACGATTCCCCTTGTGGCTAGTGTGGGGGAATGGTCTAGGACAATCATTCTTCTTGGAAGTCACTCTGAGTAGTGGTCAAGTAGAATGGTCTTCCTCGCCAGACAATCATTCTTTTGAATTTCATAGTTGTGAGCAGTTTTGAAGAATGGTCCATTTTGGAGGTTGGTGCAAGACAATCATTTCCTTAGGAAATGGTCTGGACAGTCATTCCCTTGGGCATATTCATTCTCTCCAAGTTGCACTATGATTAATGCCGGAGGAATGGCCCAGTTAGGTGAATGGTCTAGGTTCAACAATCAGGGACATGCATTCCCTAGGGAATACTCATTCTCTCCAAGTTGCACTATGATTAGTGCCAGAGGAATGGCCCAGTTAGGTGAATGGTCCAAGCTCATAAATCAAGGACAATTATTCTTCTATGCTTGAGAAGAATAGTCCAGATAACCCATGGAGGATGTTTTATTTTCTAAGGGCAGATGATATTCCAGATCTCACAGATGTGAGTGGAGGAATGGCCCAGATGACTCAGTTCATATCATGATATTGTTTATGCAGATTGATATCCGATGATATGATTGTTGTAGAGACTGTATGTCTCTGGACAGTAGTTGTATGCTACTATGGTGGATTTGATCCACTGATAGTGACTATGGGTCACTGGTTAGTAGCAGTGTGATACTAAGACTGGTTGTGTACCACTGGATAGTAGTTGTATACTACTATGAATAGACACAATAATGTTCTATTGGATGACATTGTTCTGATTGCCATGGAGATTATCCAGTTGGATAATGATGATGGTGCTCGTGATTTGATCATGAGATAACCTGTGTGGCTATGTTGATGCTACCGGTTGAATTGTTTGTTTGTGATCAAGACCATTGTCTTCTATACCTCCCTAGCTAGGAGGGAGTGTTGATATTATGGTATCCGCTGGAGGTATTAACCTCCACATGTAACCTTTGATAAGACTAGAATTTTCTAGGAAGCAAGAACCCTAAAGCCTTGGACATAACCCTATAAGACAAGTCGGCTAAAGAGACTAATTAATATTGAGTTTTTAGCCTCTTGGAAGAGAATTCGGCCCAGACAGCTAAGAAGGAGCAGTATAAATACAGGACACTAGAGCTCATTTGGAACTCACTCACTCACAACTGCATAAAATTAGTTGTGCACAAGTTTGGAGAGTAGTTGCAGTTGCAACTACTGCAACTTGTATTTTCGTTTTTTCTGACTTGGAATTTTTGATTGGTCTTTGTTTATTTTGCTTGGTGCACTAGCCTTGGTTGGCTATTGATTTTCTATCGAAATTCTTCTCTCTATCAAGGTTAAGGTTCTCGGGGGTGGCATTTGTACCTATGGTTGGGAGACGATATTTCTATATTGTCTATGGTTAAACGAGCACACCCATTTTTCTAACAGGCTATGGGCCCGCACCTCCTTGAGTCAGTCTAACCACTGGAAGGAAGCTAAGCCATAAGATCATCAAACTTATTGAAGAACTGCCACTAGGGTTTGTAGTAGGTGCAATTACGAAAGCACTGCCGCTAGGGTTACTAGCATGTGCAATTGCAAACCCTAAAACTCTTTCCCATCACCTTATGATGGAACACCTTACTTAAGGAGAGGATATTCTAGTGCGCCTTAGTCCAGTGCACCTCTTGGCACTCTCAGAAGGAAAAAAATTCAAAGTTGAGATTTTTGGTCAAACTCAATGTTTGACCAATCAAAGTCAAAGTTTGACTAGTTATCAATCAAGAGAAATCATGAATGAAAAGACAGATCATCTACACTATTAAGCTCTTACAAGAACTATTGAAGATGGCATGTGGATAATTGACAGTGGAGCTTCCAGGCATATGACAGGAGACCAGGTTAGACTCTCTAGTTTGAATGAGAAGAAGACATCATACAAGGTAGAACTTGGAGACAAGAACACCTATCCAGTCGAAGGAATTGGTCAAGCCTCCATCAAATTGAAATCAGTTAACAATGTTCATTTGAGTAATGTCTTATATGTACCTGGTTTAGAAAAGAACCTTGTATCCATATCTTGCCTAGAAGACAAAGGAAATAGAATAACCTTTGTAGATGGTGAAGTACTATCTTGGACTAGAGACTCCAACATAGAAAATTCTAGAGTTATTTGAACTCATGAAGGAAGATTATACAGACTATTAGAACATAATGATGAAGCTCTTATACATGATGAAGTCAATCCCAATGAACTTTTTCATAGAAGGTATTCTCATCTTAACTATCAAGCATTACCTTTTCTCAAGAAAATAGTTGAAGGAATACCAGAACTACAATCTACACATGAAGGAATTTGCAGAGGATGTGCTCTTGGTAAAAATGTTAAGAAGCCATTCTCAAGAAGCAATAATAGATCAAAGGAAATCCTAGATATAATACATTCATATGTTTGTGGTCCGATGCCAATCAAATCTCTAGGAGGTTCTCTTTATTATGTGATCTTCGTAGACAATTACTCAAGAAAGACTTGGTTATATCTCCCGAAGAGAAAGGATGAAGTTTTCAGCAAGTTTCAAGAATTCAAAGCATAAATAGAAAACCTCACAAACAAGAAAATCAAGACTTTGAGAATAGATAATGGAGAAGAATACACATCCAAGGAATTTTTTTCCTTTCACAAATCAGTAGGGATTAAGAGGGAGCTAACCGTTCCTCATAATCCTCAACAAAATGGTGTAGTAGAAAGGAAGAATAGATCCATTGAGGAAACCATGAAGGAACTAATGAATGATCAAGGTTTATCCATGTATTTATGGGGATAAGTAGCCATGCCAAAAATATATGTTCAGAACATAAGTCCCCATCACATACTAAAGGATATGACTCCAGAAGAAGCCTTCTCAGGAAAGAAACCCAATGTGGAAAACTTAAGAATCTTTGGGTTCCCTGTTTACATTAAAAGGAAGAAACTAGAACCCTCACGAAAGAAGGGCATATTTGTTGGATATATTGAATCATCCAAAGCCTACATAATCTATATTCCATAACAATATAAGATTGAAGTCATCAGAGACGTAACCTTCAATGAGAATATGGCTTTCAAGAAATATATAGAAGAATCCATAGAAGAAGGAGAATATGAAGAGCTTAAAGAAGAAATAACCTATCTTCCAGAAAGTCAGAATGAATAACCAGAACAACTTGATCATCCGATGAAACCATGTGAACGTATTGAATCAGTCTCTGTACCCAAAACTAGAAAATGTCCATCCTGGCTTGAAGCTACTCTACAAGAAGCAGAAAGACTCAAATCCCCAAGTGGCACCTTCAGAAAAAGAAAAAATCCCAAAATATTCTCCAACTATGCAACATGTATGACAACGCTTATAATTGAAGAACCTGTTGAGCACTCAACACACCCTAAAAGTCTATGTCCATTTTTTACTTTTTGGGTACCACTTGGTCTTTTGCACTGTTTGTTTTGCATGTATGAAACTAATACCTGCACTTATTTTTCATATTTGATTTTTCTAAAGTTTTCTTGAACATACAACAAAGAACCATCTTAACCATTAAACGGTACTTAACAACAACTTAAGGAATCATAAAAATAAAGCTTTCCCCAATGCACTTAGAAGTTCGACATCGGTAAAGGTTAAAGGTGACGAAAATTGTTTGAGAAGTTTAAAATAACCGAGCACTGATCTTCATCAGCGTCGATAGACGAAGGTCTTTCCTTTTTTCGATTAAACTTCGACAGGAGTATCGCCGAAGACTAATCTGTTCGGCTTCGGAAGAAAAATGAAAAAGTAAGCGTCACACAAGGAGAGGAGCGGTATCGCCGACCACCGACACCGACGCGATTTCGGCGTCGGAGAGTTATAGAATAAAATACACATTAATTTTACATTTTAAAATGCTGATCCCCGACACCACCCAAGTATAGGATGTCACAATATCATTTTCCTTTAGTGATTTCAATGCGAGTATAGTTCCTAAGTGTAATCCTTACCAACCTTCCAAATGCTAAATTTTATGTTCAAATACTTTAAAAAACCCAGGGTTAATATGCCATGTAAACATCAATCGATATCAGAAGTGTTAAAGGGAACATATCAACAAATTTACAATGCAATAATAACAATTATAAAATCCCATAATTTGCGCGAAAAAACTCAGATAAAGAACACAGTTAATTCACATCCAAAAGGGAATGGGATACATTCAAGATGCTTCGAACTTTCATATAATTAGAAAGTCTTCCCGCTAAACTTGGGCCACATACAAATCGATACCGTCGACGTCTTTACTGACCGAGCCAGTCACAGTGAGAATATAAGACCATTATGACAAAAGAGAATAAGTGTTAAGCATCACTTCAGGGAATGCAAGGCAAGGGTTCACCCACTATGCATCTCCTACGAGCGCATCCTCTCCCGGACTACTTTCACACCCTGTAACATTTCCTTTTCCTCTTTCGCTGATATCGTCTACACCTTGCGCAACTGCGCAATTGTGTCTTGAGCTTCTCGAAGCTGTCTCTAGAGCCAATCCGTGCTTCCTCCGTGACCATGCGACGTCGATACCTCCTGGTTCTTCACCGCCAACTAGCGCCGCAACTCTTTATTTTCTTGGTAGAGTTCAGCTATGGCAAGTTGGGCTTGCTCTAACTGCTGGATGGAACTCTTGATGGAAGAACCCTGTGTTTTTTCCCTCCCTTTTCATCCCCCACTTTCTTTACTGGTAGTCCCCACAAGCCCTGACCAGTTAGTAAGCATCATAGACCCCTCAGCGGCGGGATGTACACTCAACTCAGCTAGGGGGTGGTCTTCCTCCCTTTTTCCCGTATCTTTCCTAGGCCTCCCCCTTCTTCGTGGTGTCCACCCCTATGGGGGCGCGGCCCCAAGAATACCTCCTTCAGGTGTACTTATCTCCACCCCAACTTCTACTAGAGGCGTCGACACCCTCTCCGAACAAAAGCTTGTACCTCCTGTCGAATCTTCAAGGACACTGGAAGCCAATAAGAAAGAATCCCAGGGACGTTGGGGCTTAGTCTTGGCACTCCGACTGCCTCGCAAACCTCGTCCCTTGTTTGAAGGGGATCCCATAGTGCAACAACGTAGTGGCTTGGGTGTCTACAGATGATAAAGGACAACTACATTGAGTTGTGTCTGAATAAACCCACAAGGCCAGCGCTACAGAGGTAAACTCGACTTATGCGTGGAATTCCCCATAGAACTCCTAGAATTGATAGCGAAACAAAGGAGAAAACCAGAGCATGCCAAAAGAACACTCACGCCTCATGACAGGATGTCTTGCAAACTTAACACATCACAACTTCTCATCATATGTAATCCATAACGCATAAAAAAACGCCGATCGGAGTTGCAGGGGATGTGCAGTACGATCATTCCAATCTTGTTAAAATCCCGAGCTTCCATTATTGACGAATGATGGTTGACACACTTGGTGATACAGATTCTAGAGGCATTTAACGACTTCCTTACTACGGTATTCGACCTTCTGTGAGCATACATGCGCATGCTCAACTCTTGCATCTTTTCATGGCCCCAAAGGTCGAATGACTACTATGACGGTTCCGACGCTCATATCCGTCGTACTCGATTTTCCACACTATGGCGCACTGATGTGACTCGTTTAAACTAAAGAGGAGCGACAACGTGGATAAAATACATCGCAGGTCATACAAAGGAGAAATTGGGATCACATAAGTATTAAATGATCGAGACTAATGAGATCCACAGGTACGTACTGATCCATTATGTTTGTTGGTATCTTATATCATATTGCTTGATCACTAAACTATCTCAACCCTAATTGCAGGAAAGATTCCCCAATTAGTGAACAAATCTTGCTCCGTGATCTCGCCGATGAACCTGAAAGAAACACCGAAGAAGAATCGATAGAGCGATAAAGGACGCCAGGCTCCCGAGTTCGGCACCCCCGATAATTTCATTGACCTGAGCGACGTGGTCAAAATTCCTGCCGAACAAGATGCTCTATGGACCGAAGAGTTCGCAAAGATATCCGATGCAAGGCCAAGACAAGTGCAACAATTCGCAAAACATCCGATTAGAGCCTGAACCATGCTACAACAGTTGAACTCCAATTTAGTAAAGTACCAAGTGCATGCAGTGGACATCAGGGGAATATATGTGGCCCCGATGGAACAACACATATTTCCATGGGCCCAAACTTGTGAAGAATTGTTTGTCAGCTGGACTGAATACGAGAGAAGTCACCCTTTCCAAGAAGTATCTTATGACGACTGTTAAATAAGCTGTTAGAAGATAACGCCACGTGGCAATTTTTGTTTTGTTTAAACTGCACTTAGCCGTTAGTTTCAGTTAAAACTTTATGTTATAAATAAAGACACCGACCAATTAGCAAAGGTCGATGGTTGTTGTAAGAACTCTTTCTTTTTGGTTGTTAAGAATTATTTTGCGACTGCTATGAATTGAGAAGTCCTTCTGGACCAAAGACAAGCTATTTTCATTAGATGCATGTGATTGGACTTGGAAAAGAACTACTTCCTATCCTATTTCATGAATGATGCAGTAATGAGTAAGAGCAATTAATTATGTTGTCAAGTTATCTGGTGAAATGTCTTGATGTTCTTTGCTTTAATGATGAAGATAAATCGTTGTGTGATTATGTGATGCATGGTTGTGGTAGATGAATTATTTTTCTTGTCATTATCTTATTACATATGTGTTTTCTTTCTGATAGTTAGTTTCTCAGACAGTAATTGGATGCTCACATGGTTAATGTATTAGTACTAGGCCTATGGTATAGATTAATTGTCTGCATGTTGAGAAGTGGGTTATCCCAAGCTTAACCTCTTCCCCAATAGTTAAAACTTAATCTTGTTGTTTGTCAAGTTGGTTTATACTAGCTTGCATCTCTTATATCAACCCCACCCAAGAGAAAATATAGAAGAAAACAGTCCTAACTGAAGGAATAGGCTTCACAAGAAAACACAAAAAAAAATCCCATCGATAAATTAGCCGGATCGCAAGATCTGGAGAACCATTCCATTTTAAACACTGCAGAGTCTAATTGGGCCTCGATGGTTGGTTTGGTTCCTATTGTTGAGTCAAGGGTTTAGAACCCATCGACAGAATTGGCACTAGAAGGAGGGCCTGAGAATGAATGGTTGAATATATATTTTATCTATCATTTCAAACAGCCTACAGATTCGTAACAACCCACATGCATGGATAGTCCTTCACAAGACATCCCACACACATTGAGTATTCTCAAAACAGATAACTCAGCCCAACCCAAGGAAGAACCTTTTCACCCTGAAATTCCTTACACCCTTCCTCACTAGGAAGTGAATCAATTCAAGATAATCACTAGAGCCTACGCCCGATAGATCGGTGCGTTGTCCTTATCTCCCATCCTCCCTCAAAGAAAAAAACAAAGCAAGCCAGTGGTTAGCACTCCCGACAAGGTTTTCATACACTCCATAGAAGACTTAATAGATTTTTCAATTACCGAAATCCAAGAACCTCTCGATCTGATACCCGAAATGCCAGCTGTCGACGTCTCCGAGCCAAACGAATTTTTGGAAGAAGAAGAGTTCGAATCGGATTCCAAAGATATGGAGGGTAATAATAACCATGAGGAAGAAAGATAAATCCCTCTTCAGAACAATCATCCCTGGTTGGCCGGAGACGCTGTGGCCATCCCTGGATGAGTACATAATCTTCCCCGACATCTAGAGAAATTGCTTCCTAAGTACGACCTCGAAACTTTAGGATTACCTGAAGATCATATCAAGAAGTTCATACTCGCGATCAGACTTATGAACGTTCAACATGAAGACGTAGTCTGCAGACTTTTCCCCTACACGTTTGAAAATTCAGCTTCCACGTGGTATTTCAATTTGCCAGTAGGATCGATAACTAGCTGGACTAAGTTCCAGAAAGATTTTCTAGATAAATTTGAAGAGGAAACTACCGCGGGAGCCCTGATGGCTGAGTTGTTCACAGCCACCATAAGTACGAAAGAGAGGGTAAAATATTTCAATAAGAGATTCATGACCATCTTAAACAAATTCCATCCCGCGGAAAAAACAACTCAAGAGTTGCAAATCGAGGTTTATGCCAACACACTACTAGCTTCTATTTCTATGTTTGTAAAAAGAGCCGCTAAGCAAACCCTAGTGGAAAATTTTGAGGAGGCCAAGAAAATAGAATTCCAGATGAAAGGATGTAAAAAGGGCTAGGTCTCCTTAGTGAAAAAAGAAAGACAGCCCCCTCCTAGGAGAGGTCTCCTTCTGACTAGACCTCTAGGAAAACCGGTTGAACAGACTCTCGACAAAGGTAATGGTGATATAGAAGATCTACAACACATGGTTAATAAATTATCAAATGAAATCATAGACATGAAGAGAAATGCAAGGGAGGGAAACCAAGGCTAAAGGCCCTATAAGCCTCTCTTTAAAAGAAACCCGCTTTTCAAAGCAATTGAACCTCCCCCCAACAACTTAAATATCGATCTAGGGAATGTCGCTTCTGATTCTTTTTGTACTTATCATCAGGAAAACCACTCCGAAAGAGTGCCAATATTTCAGTTATGGATATATGTAGGATCCCTCAGCAGAAAGACTTTCTGTTACAGGCCTTGAACTCTGCGGAAAACCCGACGACGAGAAATTTCCTAGAAATAAGTTTGACTCACACAGATCCGGTGGGCAAACCAACTATGAATACCTGTTCGGGAGATATAAAGGAAAAAACTTTTGTCCCTCCATTCCTCCTAACGTTTTAAATCTTTAATAAAAACCTCCACAACTGTTTGGTAGATCCTAGAGCATCCTCCAATGTCATGCCCTTGTCTGTTTGCAAGAAATTGAATGTCGTTCTTCTCAAGACTGATAAACATGTCATACAACTAGATAGGACCCAGGTCAAGGTCATAGGAGAACTCAAAGACGTGATGATCAAAATATCGACGCACCCTACATTTGTGCAAGTGATCGACATTATTGTAGTAGATATCCTAGAGGCATATGGGCTATTACTGAGTTGAGATTGGTCTGAAAATATAAACGGTTATTTCAGTACGGACTGGGAACACCTTTGGCTACCATTGAAGGGATACAAGAACATGATCAGAATCAACAGGGAGAGATATCTAAAACATACGGTCACTGATTTAGAAACCCCTAACGAGCCCTCGTCCACAGATTTCCCCATACTAGGCAATTATTTCTGCGAATCCTACTTCGAAAATCCCCCCCCCCCCCNTATCCGATGTTCCTCTTACCCAAAACTCTGAATTGATTTTCCAAGAGAAATCGCCAATACCGACATGAGACACCCTTTTCTACCAAAACTCAGCGCTAGAGCTTGCAAAACAAGAGGTCAGGGAGAAAGAAACTAATAAGGGAAACAAAAATAGCGATTCCCGTTCACAAATTTGGACCCTCTATTTTGATGGATCTAAATCTCAAGAAGGGTCTAGAGCAGGATGCATCCTCATTGATCCTATTGGTAAACGTCATTTCTTGTCCTGTAGGCTAGAATATGAAGCTCTGGTACAAGGATTAAGGAAATCCATAGATTTGGATATCAAAGAATTGAAAGTTTTCGGGGACTCTGAAATTATTGTTAGACAAATAAGAAATACTATACATTGCAATTCTCCTCATCTAAAGAATTATTGACAGGAGGTGTATAGGTTAATAGAGCACTTTGAGGATTTTAATATCATGATCCCCAGGACAAAGAATATTCTTGCTGACTCCTTGGCCACAACCGCTTCCAGGCTGTTGCCTTTAGAATATTATGAAGCCTCCCGATTCACTGTGGAACTTCTCTACAAACCATCGGTACCTAATAACATTTCGAATTGGAAAGTTTTCGAAGGAGATGAACAAATCATAAACTTCTTGACTAACCAAGACAATTTCAAAGACCTCGCTATTGATGATGAAGAATTCGAAGAGCTGTCCACAGAAACCGATCCTCGGACAGGACGACCTATGGATAAATCAAAGGGTCACACGATCATGAAAGGGATAGCTAATCTAGAAAATCTGTTTGATCTAAAAGAGAAATTTAAGGGACCCCAAAATGCAAAGACTGACATCTCTTGTCCCCTGCATGAAACTATAAATCTTGGAACCCCAGAGAGTCCAAAGAATGTGAATCTGGGAAAGACTATATCTAAGGAAGAGAGGAAAGTTTACCTCAAATTATTCAGACAATACCAAGATGTCTTCGCGTGGTCCTATAGGGATTTGAAAACGTATGATACCCACATCATTCAACACACCATCCCTTTAAAACTAGAAGTAAAACCTTTCCAATAGAAGCTCCGAAAGTATCACCCATCCTTGGAACCTCTTATGTATCAGGAATTAAAGAAGCTTTTAGATGCCAAGATCATTTTCCAGGTTAGGCATTCCACTTGGGTAGCAAACCTTGTTCCGGTGAGGAAAAAGTCTAGGGAGATCCACCTATGCATAGATTTTAGGAACCTCAACAAGGCTTCAGAAAAGGACAATTATCTAGTCTCGCCGATGGAACAACTCCTGCAGACCATATCTGGCTCAACGATCTTCTCTCTACCAGACAGTTTCTCAGGTTATAACCAAATCCTTCTTTCAAAGGAAGATCGTTTAAAAACCACTTTTCGAACCAAATGGGGAACCTTCGCTTATAGGCGCATGCCTTTTGGGTTAATTAACGCAGGAGAAACCTTCCAAATAGCCATGGACGTAGATTTCCGGGGACTAATCAATAGATGCGTGTTAGTGTATCTAGATTACGTAACAGTGTATTCAAAGAACAGAGAAGAGCACATCCAACACTTAACTCAGATTTTCGAGAGGTGTAGGAAATACGGTATATTCTTAAACCCCAAGAAAACTACTTTGGTGTTGAGGAAGGTAAGTTGTTAGGTCACATTATATCTCAAGCAGGGATTCACATAGACCCGGAAAGGATTAAAGCCATAACTCAACTTCCCTTACCCCATAACAAGAAATCTATGCAGTCCTTTTTCAGGAAAATCAATTTTGTGAGGAAGTTCACTCCCAACTTCGTAGAAATCATCAAACCATTACAAAAGATGATTCACAAAGATGCCAAATTTAAGTGGGATGATGAGCGAAACAACACCTTCAACAATATCAAGGCTGCCATTTCCCGGGCCCCGGTGTTGCGAAGTCCCGATTTCAATAGAGACTTTTTCCTTTATACTTTTGCCTCCGATCAATCACTAGTTGTAGTATTGACTCGGAAGGATGATGGCAACATTGAAGCCTCGATGTCATTTATGCATACTAATCTTCAAGGAGTTGAACTCAATTATCCTGCTGTAGACAAACATGCCTACGCGATTTATAAGGCAATACAACATTTTAGGTCTTACATCCTTAAGAATCAAACTAAAGTAATTGTGCCACACCTTGCAGTCCGATCCTTGTTCACCCAACAAGAAATGGGGGAAATAAGGGGGAACTGGATGCCGATAGTCCAGGAATTTGATCTAGATATAAAACCTGCAAAACTAGTAAAAGGACAAGGTTTGTGCAAGCTTGCAGCCGAAGCCCAGGATCAAGTAAATGAAGATTTCAGATGGGAGAACGAAATTGAACTATGGTGTGGTGAAGTAGCATACATCTCCCTAGGACAAGACTCCTTGTATAAATATTTAACTTATTTTCTACATCATGAAACTTGTCCCGAAAACCTCAACCCTAGAGAAATGAGAGCCCTAAGATTAAAATTTGCACAATATTGTTTTATAAATTCGGTGCTCTTCTGGATCAATTATGATGGGGTACTATTAAGATGTCTCGAACGAGAAGACGTAGACAAGGTACTGAAAGAACTCGATGATGTCCCCGCCAGGGGACATTTTGCAGGAAACACTACCGCTCATAAGATTCTGAGAGCCGACTATTATTGACCCACCTTGTTCAAAGACGCTCATACTTATGCTAGAAACTGTAAGACTTGTCAAATAAGAACTGGAAAGGAGAAAAGAGCGGCGGTCCCACTCCAACCTATTATTGTCTCTCGACCTTTCGAGCAGTGGGGGTTGGATATCATAGGAGAAATCACACTTATCTCCTCAAAACTGCACAAGTACATTCTTACTTCCACCGACTATTTCACGAAATGGGCAGAGGCCATCCCTTTGACTCATGTAAACGAGAAGGTAGTGAGCCAATTCATAGAACATAAGTTGATCACGAGGTTGGGTGTCCCTTCTATTTTGGTCTTTGATAACGCAACTTACTTTTCTTCCACCCTATTGACGGAGTTTGCTCTGGACAAAGGAATCGTAATCAGGTACTCTGCAAATTACTATCTGCAAGGACATGGTGTGGCTGAATCGACTAATAAAAACCTAGTAAGGATATTAAAGAAGACGGTTACGGATAATCAAAGAAATTGGCATAATCTGCTCTATAATGCTCTATGGGTTGATAGGGTCACACCCAAGGAAGCTATAGGAAAATCCCCATACTTTTTGGTCTATGGGCAAGATTCCATCCTCCCAAATGGACTCTATCTTCCGTCTCTTCAGCTGGCCCAAGATTCAAATGAAGAACCCTCATCGGCCATGCAACAAAGGATTAACACTCTGCTCATGTTGGAAGAAGAGAGAGAAAAGGCTAAGTCAAAATTCCTATCTCACCAACAGATAGTGAAAATATCGTTCGATAAGCTTAAGGCTAAAGAAAAGAATTTTGAAGTAGGAGACTTAGTCCTGAAGTGGGACAGAGAAAATGAACCTAAGGGAAACATTCTAAGTTTCAGAGGCTATGGCTTGGACCTTTCCAGGTATCTGAGAAAATCAGGGAAGGCACTTATCGATTATAGAGTCTGAGGGGAGAACCTGATGCCCTCTCGGTAAATGGCCAAGCCCTAAAACAATACTTCCAGTAAGTTAAAAAAAATAAAAATAAAATAAAATAATAATAATAATAATAACATATATATATATGTGTGTGTGTGTGTGTGTGTGTGTGTGTGTGTTTTACATTCTTTGTTGAATGTATTGACGATTGTGCAAGTACGTCTTTTGTTGTTTCTTTTCTTCCTAGCTTTATTTTCTTTTGAAGGTATGTCTGGTAAAACGATGGTTGGTATTAAGGTCGCACAACATAGCAAACCATGTTCCTAACTCATCGCTCACTCACAAACACTAGAAACACTAGAAAACTTGCGGTTACTTTGAGGAATCCTCTATCCAACCAAAGAAAATGAACGACTTCGGAGAAATGTCAGAAATGTCTACTTTTTGGTTTGGTTAGACCTCAAGGGAAAGAAGGAAAGCTAGAAAGGACTACATAAACCCAGAGACAGAGCTAGCAAAGCATACACCTTAACTCTCTCACCTAACAAATAAACATACATCCTTATCTCCTACTCACTCAGTGCATCATGCTGAAATGAAATTGATATTATCAAAAAAAGTGAACAGTAGGAGAGGGTATGTAGATATCTTCGTCAGGGCTATGGACTCTCGTAGGCAGTGGAGCAAGGTCTGTGATGTCGGGGTGACTCCGTTGGGGCTATGGATGCTCGTTGGCAGCAGAGCGACACCAAAGAAGGTGGGTAGAGGTAATTAAAGGCCTCATGCTGGTGAATACTTTGCTAAAATTTGTAAAAGGGGGGGAATGAGTCAGCGTCAAAGGAAACGAAGGAGGAAAGAGGTTAAAACCCCATAGGCAAACCCGAAAGCATCAACCGAAGGAAGTTCGATGCAAAGGTTAAAAGGTTCCGATTTAAGATCAGTTGAGATCTTCCATCAGTTTCCGTATTATTCGAGCCTTGAAGGAGGAACAAAGATTCTGTTTTCTCCCAGTGAATCTCCATTTGTTGAACACTCAACACACCCTAAAAGTCTATGTCCATTTTTTACTTTTTGGGTACCACTTGGTCCTTTGCACTGTCTGTTTTGCATGCGGTATGAAACTAATACCTGCGCTTATTTTTCATATTTGATTTTTCTAAAGTTTGATTGAACATACAACAAAGAACCATCTTAACCATTAAAGGGTACTTAACAACTACTTAAGGAATCGACAAACTAAAGCTTTCCCCACCCCGCTTAGAAGTTTGGCATCCGTAAAGGTTAAAGGTGATGAAAATCGTTTGAGAAGTTTAAAATAACCGAGCACCAATCTTCATCGGCGTTGACAGACGAAGGTCTTTCCTTTTTTCGATTAAACTTTGGTAGGATTATCGCCGAAGACCGATCCGTTCAGTTTCGATAGAAAAAACAAAAAAGTAAGCGTCGCGCAAGGAGAGGAGTGGTATCGTCGATCGCCAACACCGACGCGATTTCGAATTCGGGGAGTTACATAATAAAATACACATTAATTTTACATTTTAAAATGCCGTTTCCCGACGCCACCCAAGTATAGGCAGTCGCAATATCTTTTTCCTTTAGTTCTTTCGACATGAGTACAGTTCCTAAGTGTAATCGTTACCAACCTTCCGAATGATAAATTTATGTTCAAATACTTTAAAAAACCCAGGGTTAATAACGCCACGTCATCATCAATCGATATCAGAAGTTTTAAAGGGAACATATCAACAAATTTACAATGGAATAATAACAATTATAAAATCCCATAATTTGCACGGAAAAACTCAGATAAAGAACACAGTTAATTTACATCCAAAAGGGAATGGGATACATTCAAGACGCTTTGAACTTTCATATAATTAAAAAGTCTTCCCGCTAAACTTGGGCCACATAAAAATAGATACTGTCGACGTATTTACTGAACAACCCGGTCACAGTGAGAATATAAGACCCTTGTGACAAAAGATAAGAAGTGTTAAGCGTCACTTCAGGGAATGCAAGGAAAGGGTTCACCCACTATGCATATCCTACGTGCACATCCTCTCCCGGACTACTTCTCGCACCCTGTAACGTTTCCTTTTCCTCTTTCGATGATATCCTCTATGCCTCGCACATATGAACAATTGTGTCTTGAGCTTCTCGAAGCTGTCTCTGGAGACAAACTTTGCTTCCTCCATGACCCTGCAATGCCGATACCTCTTGGTTCTTCTCTGCCAACTGGCACCGCAACTCTCTATTTTCTTGGTAGAGTTCAGCTATGGCAAGTTGGGCCTGCTCTAACTGCTGGATGGAACTCTTGATGGAAGAACCCAATGCTTTCAACCTTAGGCCCTGACCAGTTAGTAAGCATCATAGACCCCTCAACGACAGGATGTACACTCAACTCAGCTGGGGGGCAGTCTTCCTCCCTTTTTCCTATATCTTTGCTAGGCCTCCCCCTTCTCCGTGGTGTTCGCTCATGTGGGGGCGCAACCCCAAGAATACCTCCTTCAGGCATACTTCTCTCCACCCCAACTTTCGGTAGAGGTGCCAACACCCTCTCTGAACAAAAACCTGTACCTCTTGTCGAAGCTTCAAGGACACTTGAAGCCAATAAGAAAGAATCCCATGCATGTTGGTGCTCAGACCTAGCACTCCCACTGCCTCACAAAACCTATCCCTTGTTCGAAGGGGATCCCATAGTGCAACAACGTAGTGGCTTGGGCATCTACATATGATAAAGGAAAACTACACTGAGTTGCGTCTGAATAAACCCACAAGGCCAACGCTACATAGGTAAACTTGACTTATGCGTGGAATTCCCAACAAAACTCCTAGAATTTATAGCGAAACAAAGGAGAAAACCAGAGCATGCCAAAAGAACACTCACGCCTCGTGACAGGATGTCTTGCAGACTTAACGCATCACAACTTCTCATCGGATGTAATCCAGAACACATAAAACGTCGTCGATCGAAGTTGCAGGGGATGTGCAGTACGATCATTCCAATCTCGTTATACTCCCCAACTTCCATTATTGACAAATGATGGTTGACAGAATTGGTGATATGGATTCTGGAGGCATTTAACGACTTCCTTACTATGGTATCTGACCTTCTGGGAGCATACATGCACACACTCAACTATGACGTCTTTTCCCAGCCCCAAAGGTTGAGTGACTACTATGACGGTTCCGAAGCTCATATCCGCCATACTCGATTTTCCACGCTATGACGCGTTGATGTGACTGGTTTAAACTAAAGAGGAGTGGTGACGTGGATAAAATACATCGCAGGTCATACAAAGGAGAAACTGGGATCACATAAGTATTAAACGATCGAGACTAACAAGCTCCATAGGTACGTACCAGTACATTATGTTTGTTGGTACCTTATATCATATTGCTTGATCACTAAACTATCTCGACCCCGATTGTAGGAAAGATTCCCCAATTATCAAACAAAGCTTACTCTGTGATCTCGCCAATGAACCAGAAATAAACACCGAAGCATAATCGATAGAGTGATAAAGGACGCTGTGCTCCTCGAGTTTGACACCCCCAATAATTTCATTGACCTAAGCGACGTGGTCAAACTGCATGCCGAACAAGATGCGCTATGGACTGAAGAGTTCACAAATATAACCGATGCGAGGCCAAGACAAGTGCAACAATTCGTAGAACATCCGATCATAGCCCGAACCATGCTACAACAGCTGAACTCCAGTTTAGTAAAGTACCAAGCGCATGCAGTGGACATCTGGGGAATATATGCGGCCCCGATGGAACGAAACATATTTCCATGGGCCCAAACTTGTGAAGAACTATTTGTCACCTGGATTGAATACGAGAGAAGTCACCCTTTCCAAGAAGTATCTCATGATGATTGTTAAAGAAGCTGCTAGAAGATAACACCACGTGGCAATTTTTGTTTTGTTTAAACTGCACTTAGCCATTAGTTTCATTTAAAAATTTATGTTATGAATAAAGACACTGACCAATTAGGAAAGGTCGATGGTTGTTGTAAGAACTCTTTATTTTTTGTTGTTAAGAATTATTTTGAGACTGCTATGAATTGAGAAGTCCTTCTCAACCAAAGACAAGCTATTTTCATCAGATGCATGTGATTGGACTTGGAGAAGAACCACCTCCTATCCTATTTCATGAATGATGCAGTAATGAGTAAGAGCAATTAATTTTGTTTTCAAGTTATCTGGTGCAATGTCTTGATGTTCTTTTCTTTAATGATGAAGATAAATCATTGTGTGATTATGTGATGCATGGTTATGGTAGATGAATTATTTTGCTTGCCATTATCTTGTTACATATGTGTTTTCTTTCTGATAGTTAGTTTCTTAGACAGTAATTGGATGCTCACATGGCTAATGTATTAGTACTAGGCCTGTGGTATAGAGTAATTGTCTGCATGTTGAGCAACAGGTTATCCCAGGCTTAACCTCTTTCCCAGTAGTTAAAAATTAATCCTGTTGTTTATCAAGTTGGTTTATATTGGCTTGCATCTCTCATATCAACCCCACCCAAGAGAAAATACAGAAGAAAACAATCCTAACTGAAGGAAGAGCCTTCACAAGAAAACACAAAAAAAATCCCATCGATAAATTGGTCGGATAGCAAGATCTGGATAACCATTCCATTTTAAACAATGCAGAGTCTAATTGGGCCTCGATGGCGGGTTTGGTTCCTACTTTTGAGTCAAGGGATTTAGGACCCATCAACAAAAACCACCACATTTGAAGAAGAAACTTAGAAGAAACATTGGAAAGAAGCCATGACAAAAGAACACCAGTTCATCATGAAAAATGACATGTGGGAAAACGTGCCTAGACCCAAAGAAAAATTAGTGGTGACTTCAAAATGGGTCTATAAGTTCAAACATGCAATAGACATAAGCATGGATAAATACAAGGCAAGGTTTGTAGCTAGAGGGTTCTCCCAGAAGGAGGGAGAATATTATGACAAAACCTTTGCTCCTGTTGCCAGATATACTTCTATTAGAGCCATTATGTCTCTTGCTGCTTCCATGGGATGGATTCTACATTAGATGGATGTAAAGATAACTTTTCTCAATTGAAAAATTGAAGAAGAAGTATACATTGAACAACCTCAAGGCTTTGAAGTACATTCCAGAGACACTCATGTTTGCATATTAAAGAAAGTCCTGTATGGACTCAAGCAAGCTCCAAGAGCTTGCTATGCCAGAATAGAAAATTAATTAATAAGACTTGGTTTCTCTAAGAGTCATGCAGATCCAAAGATCTACTACAAAGTTGTGAACAATGCACCTGTGATTCTAATTCTATACGTCGTCGAATTATTCTTGACAGGTGGAGAGTCTCTCATCACCCAATGTAAGAAGGAACTAGCTTCTGAGTTCGATATGAAAGATCTTTGTCTCATGCACTATTACTTGGGTCAAGAAGTATGGCAGAAGCATGGTGAAGTATTCCTTGGACAAGGAAAGTATGCAGTGAAGATTCTTCATAAATTTGGAATGATGGATTGCAAATCCATGGCCACTCCTATGACCACAGATATAAGAAAAGTAAGAGACTCAGATTCTGATCCAACAGAACCATCCCTATATTGAAAATTGATTGGGTCGTTGATGTATCAAGTGAATACTCGACCAAATATTTCCTTTGATGTAAACACCTTAAGCCAGTTCTAGGTGGAACCCAGACATGAGCATTGGATAGCTGCAAAGCATGTTCTAATATATATTCGTGGGACGCTAAACTATGGCTTAAGATACACTTCATCTAGTGATATACAACTTCATGGATTCACAGATTCAGATCGAGAAGGGAGTGCAGAAGACATAAATAGTACTTTACGTATGTGTTTCATATTGGGATCTGCTATGATATCATGGGCCAACATGAAACAAAATTTTGTTGCACTCAACACAACAAAAGAATAATATATCGCAACATGTGAGGCATGTACATAAGAAATATGGATGAGGAAGCTGATTTCTGGATTATTTGATCAGGTACCATATTCGACCATAATATACTGTGACAATCAAAGTTGTATGAGGCTATAAAAACACCCAGTGTTTCATGACCGGTCGAAACATATTGAGATAAAATAATACTTTATTCGTGATAAAGTTCAAGAAGGAGAAGTGAAACTTCAGTATATGTCCATAGATGAGCAGATAACAAATATTTTGACAAATCCTTTGTCCAGGATAAAGTTTGCATACTTATGAGACAAGATGGGGCTTGTGGAGATAACTCCCTTAGCTGAAAGGGAAGAGATGGCTACCCAGGTTGGGAGGGAGCACTGATACATATTATTGATTCATGGGTAGTCATTTTCCAGTTTGGAAAATAATCCAGGTTGGGAAGTTCCTTTCCAGTCTGGAAAGTGGTTCGATATTTCTGACGGACAAGCATTTTCCAGTTCATAATGAAAATGGTTCGATAGATTTTTGATGTACCATAGACAACGATTCCCCTTGTGACTAGTGTGGGGGAATGGTCTAGGATAGTCATGCTTTTTGGAAGTCACTCTGAGTAGTGGTCAAGTAGAATGGTCTGCCTCACCAGGCAATCATTCTTTCGAAGTTCATAATTGTAAGCAGTTTCGAAGAATGGTCCATTTTGGAGGTTAGTGCAGGACAATCATTTCCTTAGGAAATGGTCTGGACAATCATTCCCTAGGGAAGATCCATTCTCACCAGGTTGCACTATGATTAATGTTGGAGGAATGGCCCAGTTAGGTGAATGGTCTAGGTTCAACAATTAGGGACATGCATTCCCTATGTAATACTCATTCTCTCTAGGTTGCACTATGATTAGTGCCAGAGGAATGACCCAGTTAGGTGAATGGTCCAGTCTCAGAAATCAAGGACAATTATTCTTCTATGCTTGAGAAGAATAGTCCAGATAACCCACAGAGGATGTTTTATTTTCTAAGGGCAGATGATATTCCAGATCTCACAGATGTGAGTGGAAGAATGGCCCAGATGACTCAGTTCATATCATGATATTTTTGTATGCCACTCAATTCAGATGACAATAGTTGTATGCCATTATGGAGGATGTGATCGAATGATAGTGACTATGGGTCACTGGTTAGTAACAATGTTCTACTGAGAGTGGTTGTGTACCACCAGATAGTAGTTGTATACTACTATGAATAGACACAATAATTTTCTATTGGATGGCATTGCTCTGATTTCCATGGATATTATCCATTTGGATAGTGATGATGGTGCTCATGATTTGATCATGAGATATCCTGTGATGCTACCGATTGAATGGTATGTTTGTGCTCAAGACCATTGTCTTATATACCTCCCTAGCTAGGAGGGAGTGTTGATATTATGGTAGCTGTGGGAGGTATTAACCTCCACTTGTAACCTTTGACGAGACTAGAATATTCTGGGAAGCAAGAGAAACCCTAAATCCTTGTACATAACCCTATAAGACAAGTCAGATAAAGAGAATAATTAATATTGAGATTTTAGCCTTGTGGAAGAGAAGTCGGCCCAGACAGCTAAGGAGTAGTATAAATAGAGGACGCCATAACTCATTTGGAACTCACTCACTCACAAGTGTAGAAAATCAGTTGGTCATAAGTTTGGAGAGTAGCTATAGCTGCGGCTACCACAACTTGTATTTTTGTTTTTTCTGACTTGGGCTTTCCAATTGGTCTTTGGTTATTTTGCTCGGTGCACTAGCCTTGGTTGGCTATTGATTCACTACTAGAATTCTTCTCTTTGTTGGGTTGTCTTCAAACCAAGTTGTTTCATTACCTTTAATGATATGACATTTGCTGAGGCCCTTGAATCAAGCATGCAGTTGTTAAAACAAAGGTCATTAATGCCTAATGATAGATATAAAGGAGGGTTCTTGTCCCTTTGCTGATCAAGATACATAGTGTTTAAGATGATGGGAGGATCCTCCTTCTCGACTGTCACATATAATATTTTAAAATTTTCCTTTTTTATAGAAGGGATCTTACACATCTCCGTCACTTGGACCGTCATATTCATTTTTCCAAACATGTTTGCAACATATATATTCAACTGAATATCATCTATAGGAGCTGGCTTAAGAAACAACTCACATACCGATGGTGGAGGTGGTGGAGCCACCTTTTCTTCTATTGGAAAAGGAGTATCAGGTTGTAATGGAGGGGCTGAAGCATTTTTTCTTTTGTAGGTTATAATTTACCTCCTCCTTAATTGCTTCTTCTGATCATATGTTAGTTTATTTAAGGCCCAAATTATCCCTTCTCTTTCTCATATTCTTCTGGATTCATTGATCTTTTCCTGAGTAACATGTTCATCGTTGAGATTGCAAGTCATGAAGTTTATATTGTCAGGCTAATAATCATTTTGTCGAGGGAACTCGTCTTCCCTGTGGGGCTCTTGGCATGGGAGACACCAATCTTCTACATCAATTGTCCCAATAGGTTTCAAAGTATCCGAGGCCTTTGCCTCTTGTCAAGGTCTTAGTTTCAAACTGGTGGTATCTCTCTGTTGTCTGGCAAACTGAGGTCTGGGAGCAAATTGATTTCTTTCCATTGTAGTCATACGATTCATAAGTTGATTCTTCACTTGATCATACTGAGTATTCATTTGGTCTATCTTCTAAGTCAGGAGAGTAATTGGATCAGGAACACTATTGTTGGAAACCTTTGTCCTTGATTCTGTCTTGTTGCAAGGGTACTTAAAAAGTTCTATTTTTGAATCAAGGACATTCTCTTCAATCCTGATACTGAATTCTTTAGCTTCTTCCAATGATGTGGGATTTTTATCTTTAAGAATGCATCAGAACTTCCCTTCAAAGGAATTCATGTAAAGGAGATGAACTGATGATGTTGTAGGACGTTAATCTGTTGGAATTTGATTGTACAACCTATCAAATATTAAAATGAATTCCCTTACCATTTCATTCTCATTTTTCTTTATTTGATTGAACTGAGTCCCAATTGACCCACCATCTTCTTTTAAACAAGGAGAAAAAGGAATCATAGGTCATGATATGATTATCAGGGATTCCCTTGAACCAATCAAGGGATTCCTCAGTCAATGATGAGGAGAATAGTCTCATGGCCACATCTTCATGATCAATACCTGCATTGTCCATATCTTGACCCATGACATTATTGAAATAATGTAACTACAAAGTGTATTCTTATTATTATTTGATATATTATTCATTGGATCAATCCCCAATGTGGATTGATCATGTTGGCTACTTTAAAAGGACCAAATCCCCTTTTGCGGATTGGTCATATTGTAATTGTAAAAGGCAAAAGAAGAAGTCGGCCCCAAAATATATCAAAGAGGCCCCAAAACATAATAAAGGTGGTTATAACCACCCAGTTGGAGAAGTCGGCCCTTACAGTGAAGAGACACTTCACATGTGCCAGTCTTGTATAAATAAGGAGGCTAGCGCCTCACTTAAACACACAACTCACTTGCTCATTTGTGAGACAAGTTTCAGAATTGCAGTTATAGAAGAAGGAGAGAGAGTGGCGCATATCTAGGAGAGGATCTTCTGCATTAGTTTAAGAGATTTATTGGCATTGTATTGGCTATCTATAATAAGGAAGTTTTGCTGGGTTTTCTTCCCCTAGAGGGTTTCCCAGGATAAATGTTGTGTCTCTTGTGACTGTGTATTTCTTAGTGATCTTGTATTATTCTATTATTATCTAATGAAATGCAAAGAACTATAATAATGTCTTAAACATTAACATGGTATCAGAGCCAAGCTGAAGGAAGCATATTTCACAAGAGTGAAAAATGTCACTGTTGCCATACATGAAAATTAGGGATTTTTTATGGTGAAGCTTTTCATCTTCAAAACCATCTAGAAAAGTGCACCTTCCCGTAAGGATCACTTGGGAACTCTCAGCGCACCTTTTCAGTGGCTGGATCTCCCAGAAAGTGAAACCCTAGTTTCACAAAGTACCAGAAGTACCAGAAAACCAGTGTACCAGAAGTACCAGAAGTACCGGAGTACCAGAAAACCAGAAGCTCCAGTCAATAAATCCATAGATCAAATTTGGAGGATAAAAAGTTGGATTTTCTCAGATCCAAACACACTAGGCTACTCGCCTCAGCCAAGCGCACCTCCTGGTAAGTTCAGATTTTGATTTTGAACACTTTCATTTTTCGGTCATTTTCCTAGCTCTAGGTAAAGATGTCTGCAAGCGTTAAGCTTGTTGACAAGCTATAAGGAGTGGAAAACTTTCATGCCTCGAAGTATAGGATTGGCCTCATTCTTGAAGAGAATGACCTAGAAATATTTTTCAAAGAAGAAGTACTGGAATCCGCTGATGATGCAGAAAAGGCAAAGCATCAAAAGGACACAATTAGGGCCAAAAGAATCATTGCAGATTCAATCAAAGACCACCTGATTCCTTATGTGTCATCTAAGAAGACTCCAAAAGAAATGTTTGATGCCTTGACTAGACTGTATGAAGGAAAGAACATAAACCAGAAGATGAATCTAAGAACTCAATTGAAGAATACAAGGATGCAGAAAGGAGAAATGATTCAAGAATATTTCTCCAGAATCTCAGAATTCAAAGAACAGTTAGAAGCGATTGGAGATACCATAGACGAAGACAAACTCATAATGATGGCCCTAAATGGTCTCACAAGACCTTGGGATGCATTCATCCAAACGATATGTGCCAGAATGGAGAAACTGAAGTTTGATAGTCTATGGGAAGAATGCATCCAAGAAGAAACAAGAGTAGTGAATCATGAAGCATTACTAGCAAGAGATGATGATCAAGCCCTAGCTACTCACACCAAAGGAGGAAGGAAGAAACCCTACTTCCAAAAGGAGATTCATAAAGAGCCTCAACAATCAAACAAATTCAATCATAAAGAATATCATCCAAGGAGATTTCAGAAGAAAGGACAACGAAAGGAAAGGGGCTACTCATCTGTACAATGCTATCATTGTGACAATATGGGACACATTGCGAAGTTTTGTCCAGCCAGACAAGAAGAATACAAGAGAAAACATAAGAGGATCCATGCCCATGTAGTCGAATATGAAGAGCCACCCACAAAGATGATAAGAGAGCAGATCAAAGACCATGTCTTGATTTCGGCCCTCTCAGGATCTGTAACACCCGAAGAGTGTTGGTTTTCTTCATATAAGATATAAGAGATATTCGATATATTATTACAATGATGAGTGTTCCATATATAGGGAACATAAGGTGACCATCCATGAAAGGATGCATCCCTTGAATAATCAATAACTATTTGTTATTATTATTTACTTATTATATACTATAGTTAATAATCAATTAATAATTATATTATTAATTATTATCTTTAGAGAATGTCTTCCCAATGTTTCCCAAACATCAACACTCCCTCTCAATGAGGGAGACATTCTGCAACATGCCACTCTTGTCTTTGAAGTATACAAACTTCACCCTAGACTCATGACACTTGTCTGTCAATCATGGGAGACATCTCTCTCCCACCTAAACCAAGGAGAAACTCCTTTTGCGGCTCTCCCTATGAGGCAATTAACTCTCTCTAAGATTAGGCTCACTTGGGTATGCATTTAATAGCATATAACATCTCGAGTCTTTATCATTCCTTGTCAAATCACAATCACTAGGAAAAAGACCACAGCACGATCTTTCACCACAAGCACACACCTATGAGTGAATGCCAACTTGATGCTAACTGACACGTGGAAAGCACTTCAAGCACCTCGAGTCCATATTATTCCTTGTCATGATCAAGGAAGGACTACGTCTGGGCCCATTTACCACAAGTGCACCTTTGTGATAAATGTATCATATCTCCCTTGGTTTGCAGCCCAATATAGGAGAAGCTATGCCTGATGCTGAAACATCAACACTCCCTCTTAGCTAGGGAGGTATATTTCCATAGTATTACAAAACTACTGTCCAGAGACACACAGTCTCCGCCAGTGGTACAAAACCACCATAGTAGTAAAAGATTTTTCACACATGGCACTCCCATGTGGACTTATAGAGGCTACTCCTCTAGGAACACTTCTATAGGCTACTCCCTCTAGGAAATTGGGCTATAAGCCAAAATGCACTTATCCCTTCTCGAATAAGATTCCTCACATATCAACTCAACTCAATTAACAGAGGAGTATGATCTAGATAAATTTTGTCACACATGGCACTCCATGTGGACTTCCAGAGGCTACACCCTCTAGAAACACTAGGGTCAACTCCCATAGTGTATGACGTCAAGGTTCAACTCCCTTGACATGTCCTCATGTGCTCTCCACATGGGACGTTGGGTTATAATCCCAACTATACTTATTCCTTCTCAAATAAGTGTTCCACTTATCCCTTCTCGGATAAGTGTCATCACATATCAACTCAACTCAATTCACAGAGGAGTACGATCTGGAGAAAGTTTGTCACACATAGCACTCCATGTGGACTTCTAGAGGCTACACCCTCTAGAAACACTAGGGTCAGCTTTCATAGTGTATGATGTCAAGGTTCAACTCCCTTGACATGTTCTCATGTGCTCTCCACATGGGACATTGGGTTACAAGACCAACCACACTTATCCCTTCTCGGATAAGTGTCATCACAGATCAAATCAACTCAGTCACAGAGGAGTACGATATGGAGAATGTCTCAGGAAGCTGCAAACATCAACACCCCCTCTCAGCGAGGGAGGCATTCTCTATCATGCCAAGTCTGTCACAGAAGTACTTAACCTTCATCCTAGTTTGGTAAGAACATCAACAACCTTCTCATCTGTAGGAAGGTACTGCACCAATACTTCCTTCCTCTGCACCATGTCTTGGATGAAATGGTACTTGATCTCAAGGTGGTTCGATTTGTCATGAAAACATGGATTATCAGAGATCTTCACACAAATTTAGTTACCATAATGAATAATGGTGGAATCCAACACATGTTCGAATAAATCTGCATGGAGCTTGTGAAGCCACACTGCTTCACGGATTGTCATACTTAATGAAATGTATTCTGCTTCTGTTGTGATCAAAGCCACAGAAGTTCATTTCCTGCTACACCAGGAAACCATGGAAGATCCCAAAGTGAAGCAACATCTGAAGGTGTTCTTTCTGTCCAATGCGCTCCCTGCCCAATCAAAGTCAATATATTCTTGCGATATCATATCAATACTGGAAGTATATCTCAAACCATGTCGAACTGTGCCTCGCAAGTAGCTCAACACATGTTTCACAACAATCTAGTTTGTCTATCTCAACTGACTTATAAACTGGCTACGAGCACTCACTGCATAGCAAATATTTGGTCTAGTGTTAACCAGATACATCAATTATCCAATCAGCTGTCTGTATGGAGTCAGATCAATTTCGTCAAAATCGAAAGAAGACACACTTAGTTTTTTTAGATTCATCATTATTGGTATAGCCACGGGCTTGAAGTTTAGTATCTCAAACTTCTTCAATATCTCAACTGTGTACTTCCCCTGACTCAGGAAGATCTCATCAATTCTCTACCACACCGCTAGTCCTAAGAAGTAGTGAATCATACCAAGGTCCTTTATCTCTAACTCAAAGGCCAATGCATACTTGCATTCAATAATAAGGCTCTATGTACCGGTGAGGAATAAATCATCAACGTAGAGGACCAGAATCAAGGCCTCACCATTAACAATCTTGTAGTACAGGTTGGGATCAACAACACTTTTTCTGAAGCCCAAACTCATCAGGTGTCCATCAATCCTCGCATAGTAAGCTCGAGGTTCCTACTTGAGTCCATATAGGGCCTTATTCAACCTACACACATGAGACTCTTTCTCATGTATGATGAAACCATCTGACTGTTCGATGTATATTTCTTCCTGAATCTCTCCATTGAGAAAGACTGTCTTCACATCCATCTAATGTAGTTTCCAACCCATGGATGTTGCGAGGGAAATAATCATCCGGATAGAAGTGTATTGAGAAAAAAGAGAAAATGTCTCCTCATAATCTATTCCCTCCACCTGAGAGAATCCTCTAGTAACAAATCTCGTTTTGTGCCTCTCGATGTTCCTGTCAACTGTGTGTTTGATCTTGTAGATCCATTTAGAAGTTACTACAAACTTCCCCTCAGGTCTCGGAACAATATCCCACACATCATTCTTCATGATGGAATGATACTTCTCCATCATGGCATCTCTCCATACTGGATGACTAGTTGCATCGTCATAACAAGAAGGTTTAGAATCAATGATGTGGCTCATAGCTGCGTCATAACACAAATATCTCTGAGGTATCTTTCTTTCTCGGAAGGTACCTTCTCTTTCTGTCTCTTACTCAATCTATCTCTGACCAAGGATGATGATCTGATATTCCTTTGAAGACTCACTGTACCCCATATATGTATACTGAACACCCAAACAACCTAAAGTGTCCAACCTCAAGCTTTAACTCTTGTGAAGGCCTCCTCAGGAGTCATGTTACTCAAGGAATTTTGTTCTGAACATACATCATAGTCATGGATGCTTCTTCCCATCACAAATCATCGCCTTGACTGTCTCAAGAATAGATCTATTCTTCCTCTCTACGATCCCATTTTGTTGAGGGTTGTGAGGAACTGTATACTCCCTCTTGATCCCTGCCTCAAACATCTCTAGGACACGTCGAGGTTCCCTCATGGAACCAATGTCCCCCAAGACATATCTAGGTTTCCTCGTGAAACAAATGTCTTGGTTCCTTCATCTAGTAATCCACTAATTACTATGCAATCAACTAGTAGCATACTGCTACTACCATGCCATCGGTAGCTACATTATTTATGACTATGTTGCAATCAACTAGTATCACACGACTACTGCAATGTCGTCCAATAGTACACAATTGTTTCCATGTCATAGTAGTACACAACCATTGCTATAGTCTCCATTACCATGTTGTGATGTTTCTCCTCTCCCAGTAGTCTTATTCACACCTAGTCACCTCGCATGGCATAGGGAAGACTACAACCATGGCCTCATTCACACCTAGCCACCTCGCATGGCTTCCTCAATACTTGTGCCCAACTGAGAATTACTCCCTCAGTCACCTCACATGACTAATTAGGGAAACTCTTGTCCAGAGGGGTTTAGTTGGCTAGAGGAGAGAAAACAACACACCTCCCTCTTAACGAGGGTGGACATTCTTTGAGTGATTTCACAGGCTTGAAGATTCCACCAACACTTCGAATCCTTTCGACCATGGTACCGGACATGTCAATTATAAAATGTCTCTGAACCCAAGACTCATATACAACATTAACATTGATGACTAAATAGAATTCCTTTGTAGCCTGAACTGCAAGTAGGCACATATCAATAGCCTCACTATGTCATGACAGTGGCCTCCTCGCTTGGTGATCGTCCCACTATGGACTCCAAACATTTACATTGACACTATATAAACGACCTTTTCTCCAATGGTAACTTGATTCTAAAAGGAAACTCGACCTCGACCATAATCAATATGATAGAATGGGGTGCAAAGAATCAAACATTCCACTCCACATGGGTGCAAACAATCAGAAGTATTCTCGTCCTCCAACGATCTCTCAAGAGTATCTTCTTGGATTCTTTTACCAATCACTTGGACGCAGGCATTAGATCATATCCTATACTCTTGTTATCTCCAACGTGATCTAGAGGAAACATCACCAAAACCAAGAGCATACGAGTTCGTGGGCGCAAAATAAAGGAACCCCCATTCATGAAGAATTACGGATTAACTTGAAAACTGCGTATACCCTCGGTCGTTGGTTAAAGCATTGGTAGGTGGTCCAAACCTGATCAATCACTCGAGCAATGTTGAAATTTTTTCGAACTTCATGGTCACCAAACTGTAGCATGAACTCAAATTAGGTGATACATATTGCCAATGCGTCACTATTCGATGCATGTGAACATGACGTCAGTGTTGGTTGAAAACTCTTTATAGACAACAAAACCTCTCATGGCTGAGAGAACTCCATTGTCTTCACTTCCCGCCTCCCAGGACTTCACCTGTCCAAGAATCCGTGGGAACCTCCGTACTTCCTATGCAATGACTCTGTCAAAGATTTGCGTGTCAGGGGGATGGAACGATATGACCATGCACCCAAAAAACATCCTTTCCATTTCTATCTAGTTATCGTTGGAGCAGGAGACCTTACTAGATTCATTGATCCCAGATATTCGTGTGGAATAAGATGGATCAAGTTCAATCAAGAAAATTTGGAGCTCATCATTGTTGTTTTCCTAGGCCCTCTCGTGAGGGAGTAAGGTCCAGTCCCGCTATGATACCATGTTGGTTTTCTTCATATAATATATAAGATATATTTGATATATTATTACAATGATGAGTGTTCCATATATATGGAACATAAGGTGACCATCCATGAAAGGATGCGTCCCTTGAATAATCAATAACTATTTGTTATTATTATTTACTTATTATATACTATAGTTAATAATCAATTAATAATTATATTAATAATTATTATCTTTAGAGAATGTCTTCCTGATGTTGTCCAAACATCAACAGAGAGGACACTTGGCTCATTGATAGTGGTGCATCCAAGCACATGATGGGACAAATAAACATTCCCTCTTGTATATCAGAAAATAAGTTTTCTCAGAAAGTGACACTTGGAGATGATTACCAATATCCCATCAAGGGAGTGGGAGAATCAAACCACAAATTGAATTCAGGGAATTCACTAAAAAAGAAGGACGTACTATATGTACCAGGCTTGAAGAAGAACCTACTCTCCATTTCAACTTTAGAAAAGAAAGGCTTCAGAGTTGCCTTTATAGATGGAGAAGTTCTTATGTGGGCTAAAGGAGAAACTTTAAATGAAGCAATCATCATTGGAAGTAAAGAAAATGGCTTGTATAAATTAAAGGGTCACTCAGAGGCTACCATGACCCATGCCATTGAAAACTCATGTGAACTTTGGCATAGAAGGTTAGCCCACATCAACTATAAGGCACTACCATACATATGCAAAGCGGTCACAGGTTTACCAGAACTCAAAGGTGACCATAAAGGCGTATGCAATGGATGTGCACAAGGGAAGAACATCAATAACCCTTTTCCGAAGAGAGACATCAAAGAAGGAGTCCTAGAGATCATTCATTCATATGTATGTGGCCCAATGCCATCATCCTCCATTAGTGGGTATGTATATTTTGTATCATTTATTGATGATTATTCTCGTAAGACCTGGGTATATTTTTTGAAATCTAAAGATGAAGTGTTCAACAAGTTCAAGGAATTCAAAGCCTTGATAGAGAATCTTTCTGAAAGAAAGATTAAGATACTTAGGTCAGATAATGGAGGAGAATATACCTCAAAAGAGTTTGTGAACTTTTGCAAAGATGTTGGGATCAAGAGGGAACTCACTACTCCCTATAATCCCCAACAAAATGGTGTAGCTGAACGAAAGAACATAACGATAATGGAAGCTGTGAAGACTATGATCCATGATCAAGATCTTCCTATTGTGCTTATGGGCAGAAGAAACAATGGCAATTGTATATGTGCAGAATTGATTGTCCCATAGTGCACTTGGGCTCAAGATCCCGGAAGAGATGTTCACCAGAAAGAAACCAGAGGTAAGCCATCTCAAAATATTTGGCTGCCCAATATTTATTCATATACTGAAAGAGAAGAGAAACAAGCTGGAACCTTCAGGAAAGAAGGGAATATTTGTGGGATATTGTGAGGTCTCCAAGGCCATCAGATCTATATACCAGGTCACCATCACACTGAGATTAGCAGGGATGTGACCTTTGATGAAGATGCAACACTCAATAAATCAAGAAGATGCTAGCTTGAAGAAGTATATGAAGAGGAACATGTAATCCCTAGAACTGTAGTGACGAAGGTTCCCAAAGTCGCAGAACCGGTGAGGGAAGTCGTAACTTCCCCTAATGAGGAAATTCTAGAAGACCATGATATATTAGAAGTTCAAGAACCTCCTCAGATGACAATCCTCCATAAAAGAAATCCATCTTGGGATAGAGAGCTTATTCAAGATGGAGAGAAGTATGGTGTTACCGAAGGAACTACGAGACAGGTGAAAAGACCAAAGCATTCTCCAGTTATACGGCTTTGTTGTGTGATCTTCTAGAGGAGGAGCCTACCTGCTTTGAAGAAGCCATTTAGAGGAAAGAATGTGCAGATGCCATGATGGAGGAATACCAATCCATAATAAAGAACGAAGTATGGGAAATAGTTCCTAGACCGAAGAGTAAAGATGTGGTGTCCTCCAAATGGCTCTTCAAAATAAAACATGATGCTGATGGAAGTATTGAGAAGTATAAAGCAAGATTTGTAGCTCATGGCTTTTCTCAAAAAGAAGGCATTGACTATGAAGAGACATTCACTCCTGTAGCCAGATACACTTCAATCAGAACCATCATAGCCCTTGCAGCTAAGATGAAGTGGAAGCTGCACCAGATGGACGTAAATACAACTTTCCTAAATGGTGTCATCGAAGAGGAAGTATATATAGAGAAACCTCAAGGATTTGAGGTTGAAGACAGGAAGTCTCATGTCTACAGATTGAAGAAATCCTTATATAGATTGAAGCAAGTTCCTAGAGCTTGGTATGGCCGTATAGACAGTTACTTAACGAGCTTAGGATTTACCAAGAGTAAAGCAAACTCTAACCTCTACTTCAAGATCATGAACGATGAACCAATAATCTTACTGCTATATGTGGATGACTTATTCTTAACTTGAGAATAAAATCTCATCACTGAATGTAAAAAGAGACTTGCCTTGGAATTTGAAATGAAAGACCTTGGCCTAATGCATTATTTCTTAGGTCTTGAGGTATGGTAGAGTCATGAGAGGATCTTCCTTAACCAAGGGAAGTATACGGTCGAAATCTTGAATAGACGCAACATGTTGTAATGCAAGCCCATGAATACACCCATGGAAGCAAAGATGAAGCTACTGGTCGATACTTCGTCAGAGTTGATTGATGCCACACTGTACAGACATATTATTGGATCACTGATGCACCTGACGAACACTAGACCAGACATTTTTTTTTCCATGAACACCTTGAGTCAATTTCTGGTAGAACCCAGACGTGTTCACCTAGTGGCTACAAAAAATGTGATGAGGTACCTTAAAGGTACAATAGATTGTGGTCTCAGCTACGATGGATATCATGATTTAACATTGAGTGGATATACTGATGCAGATTGGGAAGGAAGTGTTTCTGATAGGAAAAAAACTTCAGGATGTTGTTTCAGTTTGGGATCAACTATGATCTTGTGGAAGAGTAGGAAGCAATCTAGTATTTCTCTTAGCACAGCGGAAGTAGAATACATTGCTGCATGTTCTGCCAGCTGCGAAGCTATATGGCTTCAAAATTTGTTGATCGACCTATTTGAATTAGAGATGAGAGCAACCTTGATTCTATGTGACAACCGGAGCTGCATAAAGATGACATAGAATCCTGTATTCCACGACAGGTTGAAGCACATAGAGATCCGTTATCATTACATTCGTGACATGGTGCAGAGAGGAGCCTTAAAGATCCAGTACATTAGCATGGATGAACATGTTGCTGACGTGTTGACCAAACCACTATCTCATATAAAGTTTGAGTACTTTCGAGATAATCTTGGTATAGTCCGAAGGGACCCTCATCGAAAGGGGGAGTAGATGCCGTGATGAGACATCTCTTGCTTCCGACCTAATGGTTGTGACATAAAGCAAGATGATGTGATATGACTAGTACTGTACTTCCTACGTAATGACTCTGTCAAAGATTTGCGTGTCAGGGGGATGGAACGATATGACCATGTGCCCAAAAAACATCCTTGCCATTTCTATCTAGTTATCGCTGGAGCAGGAGACCTTACTGGATTCATTGATCCCAGATATTCGTGTGGAATAAGATGGATCGAGTTCAATCAAGAAAATTTGGAGCTCATCATTGTTGTTTTCCTAGGCTCTCCCGTGAGGGAGTAAGGCCCAGTCCCGCTCTAATACCATGTTAGTTTTCTTCATATAAGATATAAGAGATATTCGATATATTATTACAATGATGAGTGTTCCATATATAGGGAACATAAGGTGACCATCCATGAAAGTATGTGTCCCTTGAATAATCAATAACTATTTGTTATTATTATTTACTTATTATATACTATAGTTAATAATCAATTAATAATTATATTATTAATTATTATCTTTGGAGAATGTCTTCCCGATGTTTTCCAAACATCAACAGAGAGGACACTTGGCTCATTGATAGTGGTGCATCCAAGCACACGACGGGACAAATAAACATTCCCTCTTGTATATCAGAAAATAAGTTTTCTCAGAAAGTGACACTTGGAGATGATTACCAATATCCCATCAAGGGAGTGGGAGAATCAAACCACAAATTGAATTCAGGGAATTCACTAAAAAAGAAGG
>ML793930.1:56762-71859 GCA_009831015.1 Picea engelmannii
GTTGCCTTTATAGATGGAGAAGTTCTTATGTGGGCTAAAGGAGAAACCTTAAATGAAGCAATCATCATTGGAAGTGAAGAAAATGGCTTGTATAAACTAAAGGGTCACTCAGAGGCTACCAAGACCCATGCCATTGAAAACTCATGTGAACTTTGGCATAGAAGGTTATCCCACATCAACTACAAGGCACTACCATACATATGAAAAGCGGTCACAGGTTTACCAGAACTCAAAGGTGACCATGAAGGTGTATGTAATGGATGTGCACAAGGGAAGAAAATCAAGAACCCTTTTTCGAAGAGAGACATCAAAGAAGAAGGAGTCCTAGAGCTCATTCATTCAGATGTATGTGGACCAATGCCATCATCCTCCATTAGTGGATATGTATATTTTGTATCATTTATTGATGATTATTCTCGTAAGACCTGGGTATATTTTTTGAAATCTAAAGATGAAGTGTTCAACAAGTTCAAGGAATTCAAAGCCTTGATAGAGAATCTTTCTGAAAGAAAGATTAAGATACTCAGGTCAGATAATGGATGAGAATATACCTCAAAAGAGTTTGTGAACTTCTGCAAAGATGTTGGGATCAAGAGGGAACTCACTACTCCCTATAATCCCCAACAAAATAGTGTAGCTGAACGAAAGAACATAATGATAATGGAAGCTGTGAAGACTATGATCCATGATCCAGATCTTCCTATGTGCTTATGGGCAGAAGCAACAATGGCAATTGTATATGTGCAGAATCGATTGTCCCATAGTGCACCTGGGCTCAAGACCCCGGAAGAGATGTTCACCAGAAAGAAGCCAGAGGTAAGCCATCTCAAAATATTTGGCTGCCCAGTATTTATTCATATACTGAAAGAGAAGAGAAACAAGCTGGAACCTTCGGGAAAGAAGGGAATATTTGTGGGATACTGTGAGGTCTCCAAGGCCATCAGAATCTATATACCAGGTCACCATCACATTGAGATTAGCAGGGATGTGACCTTTGATGAAGATGCAACACTCAATAAATCAAGAAGATGCCAACTTGAAGAAGTATATGAAGAGGAACCTGTAATCCCTAGAACTGTAGTGAGGGAGGTTCCCAAAGTCGCAGAACCGGTGAGGGAAGTCATAACTTCCCCTAATGAGGAAATTCTAGAAGACCATGATATATTAGAAGTTCAAGAACCTCCTCAGATGACGATCCTCCATAAAAGAAATCTAGCTTGGGATAGAGAGCTTATTCAAGATGGAGAGAATTATGGTGTTACCGAAGGAACTACGAGACAGGTGAAAAGACCAAAGCATTCTCCAGTTATACGGCTTTGTTGTGTGATCTTCTAGAGGAGGATCCTACCTGCTTTGAAGAATCCATTTAGAGGAAAGAATGTGAAGATGCCATGACGGAGGAATACCAATCCATAATAAAGAATGAAGTATGGGAAATAGTTCCTAGACCGAAGAGTAAAGATGTGGTGTCCTCCAAATGGCTCTTCAAAATAAAACATGCTGCTGATGGAAGTATTGAGAAGTATAAAGCAATATTTGTAGCTCATGGATTTTCTCAAAGAGAAGGCATTGACTATGAAGAGACATTCGCTCCTGTAGCCAGATACACTTCTCAGAACCATCATAGCCCTTGCAGCTAAGATGAAGTGGAAGCTGCACCAGATGGACGTAAAGACAACTTTCCTAAATGGTGTCATCGAAGAGGAAGTATATATAGAGAAACCTCAAGGATTTGAGGTTGAAGACAGGAAGTCTCATGTCTGTAGATTGAAGAAAGCCTTATACATATTGAAGCAAGCTCCTAGAGCTTGGTATGGCCGTATAGACAGTTTCTTGACGAGCTTAGGCTTTACCAAGAGTAAAGAAGACTCTAACCTCTACTTCAAGATCATGAACGATGAGCCAGTAATCTTACTGTTATATGTGGATGACTTATTCTTAACTTGAGAATAAAATCTCATCACTGAATGTAAAAAGAGACTTGCCTCGAAATTTGAAATGAAAGACCTTGGCCTAATGCATTATTTCTTAGGTCTTGAGGTATGGTAGAGTCATGAGAGGATCTTCCTTAACCAAGGGAAGTATACGGTCGAAATCCTGAAGAGACTCGACATGTTGTAATGCAAGCCCATGAATACACCCATGGAAGGAAATATGAAGCTATTGGTCGATACTTTGTCAAAGTTGATTGATGGCACACTGTACAAATAGATTATTGGATCGTTGATGTACCTGACGAACACTAGACCAGGCATTTTTTTTGCCGTGAACACCTTGAGTCAGTTTCTGGTAGAACCCAGACGTGTTCACCTAGTGGCTGCAAAAAATGTGATGAGGTACCTTAAAGGTACAATAGATTGTGGTCTCAGCTACGATGGAGATCATGATTTAACATTGAGTGGATATACTGATGCAGATTGGGAAGGAAGTGTTTCTGATAGGAAAAAAACTTCAGGATGTTGTTTCAGTTTGGGATCAACTATGATCTTGTGGCAGAGTAGGAAGAAATCTAGTATTGCTCTTAGCACAACGTAAGTAGAATACATCGCTGCATGTTCTGCCAGCTGCGAAGCTATATGGCTTCAAAAGTTGCTGATCGACCTATTTGAATTAGAGATGAGATCAACCTTGATTCTATGTGACAACCAGAGCTGCATAAAGATGACATAGAATCCTATATTCCATGATAGGTTGAAGCACATAGAGATCCGTTATCATTACATCTGTGACATGGTGCAGAGAGGAGCCTTAAAGCTCCAGTACATTAGCATGGATGAACATGTTGCTGACGTGTTGACCAAACCACTATCTCGTATAAAGTTTGAGTACTTTCGAGATAATCTTGGTATAGTCCGAAGGGACCCTCATCGAAAGGGGGAGTAGATGCTGTGATGAGACATCTCTTACTTCCGACCTAATGGTTGTGACATAAAGCAAGATGATGTGATATGACTAGTACTGTGCTTCTAGCTGGATAACTGTGACGTAAATCCAGTCTAGTATCCTGCTTTCGACCTGATGGTTGTGATGTAAAATAGGATGAGTACCTTTCTTCCGACCTGATGGTTGTGACAAAAATAAAGATGATGTGTGACTAGTACTATGATTCCGGCTATATAGCTGCGACGTAAAGCAAGTCTAGTTCCTTGCTTCCAACCTGATGGTTGTGACGTAAAGCAGGATGTGTACCTTGCTTCTGACCTGATGGTTGTGACGTAATGCAAGATGATATGATGAGACTAGCACTGAGCTTCCAGCTGGATAGTTGTGATGTAAAGCTAGTCTAGTATCCTGCTTCCGACCTGATGGTTGTGACGTAAAGCAGGACGAGTATCTTTCTTCCAGCCTGAGTGCTATGACGTAAAGCAAGACATTGAGATGAGATGAGTACTGAACTTCCAGCTTGACAGTTGTGACATAAATCCAGTCTTGTATTATGATGAGCCATCCTTGTGCTATGATGATGATGTATCAATTTTTATACTAATACATATTGATGCAGATGATGATGGCATTCCTTTGACAATGACGATGCTTCCGATGAAGAAAACTTCTGATGATTTATAGATACGCCAGTCAGTGTTCCAAGATGATATTGATGATGCTGTCCTCTCACCCACTTGATGCTGTTGATGATGTTGTCCTCTCTCTCTCGCATGACGATGCTGAAGAATACCCTTCTTGTTAAGGGGGAGTGTTGAAATAATGTAACTACAAAGTGTATTGTTATTATTATTTGGTATATTATTCATTGGATCAATCCCCATTGTGGATTGATCATGTTGGCTACTTTAAAAGGACCAAATCCCATTTTGCGGATTAATCATATTGTAATTGTAAAAGGAAAAAGAAGAAGTCAGCCCCATAATATATCAAAGAGGCCCCGAAACATAATAAAGGTGGTTATAACCACCCAGTTGGAGAAGTCAGCCCTTCCAGTGAAGAGACACTTCACACGTGTCAGTATTGTATAAATAAGGAGGCTAGCGCTTCACTTAGACACACAACTCACTTGCTCATTTGTGAGACAAGTTTCGGAATTGTAGTTATAGAAGAAGGAGAGAGAGTGGCGCATATCTGGGAGAGAATCTTCTGCATTAATTTAAGAGATCTCTTGGAATTGTATTGGCTATCTATAATAAGGAAGTTTTGTTGGGTTTTCTTCTCCTAGAGGGTTTCCCAGGATAAATGTTGTGTCTCTTTTGATTGTGTATTTCTCAGTGATCTTGTATTATGCTATTGTTATCTAATGAAATGCAAAGAACTATAATAATGGCTTAAACATTAACATACATAAATGTGGTCTTCGACAGTTATCACATTGTTTCCTGGGAAATTTGGCAACCACTTATTGACCTCTGTTGGCATTTGGTTAGGGTAACCTTGGATATTAGTCATGTTAAGGGGTTTGTAGAGGTCTCTTGCCCAAGGGTGAGCCATTGGAGCAAGGGGAAGGGATTTATGGAAAAGGGTTTTAGCAACAAGAGACTTGAGAGGAGGGCTTCTTTGGTAAATCTTAGAAGGCTTGAATCTCCCAAGGGAAAAATATTTCGGGACACAAGGATTCTGGGAAGGTGGGGTCGCCATATGAGTTTCAAAATGCACTCATCAAGAAGGGTGAGGTTATCTTCAAATCAAGTTGTTTCATTACCTTTAATGATATGACATTTGTTGAGGCCCCTGAATCAAGCATGCAGTTGTTCAAATAGAGGTCATTAACTCTTAATGATAGATAGAAAGGAGGTTTCTTGTCCCTTTTCCAATCAAGATACATAGTGCTTAACATGATGGGAGGATCCTCCTTCTCAGCTGTCACTTGTAAGATTTTCAAAATTTCCTTTTTTATAGAAGGGATCTTACACATATCCGTCAACGGGACCATCATATTCAATTTTCCAAACATGTTTGCAACATCTATATTCAATTGAATATCATCTGCAGGAGATGGATTAGGAAGAAACTCACATATTGATGGTGGAGGTGGTGGAGCCACCTTTTCTTCTATTGGAAGAGGAGTATCAAGATGTAATGGAGGGTCTGAAGCATTTTTTATTTTGTAGGTTAGGATTTCCCTCCTCCTTAATTCCTTCTTCTGATCATCTGCTAGTTTATTTAAGGCCCAAATTCTCCCTTCTCTTTCTCCTATTCTTTGGCTTCATTTATCTATTCTTGAGTAACCTGTTCATCATTGAGATTGCAAATCATGAATTTTATATCGTCGAGATAATCTTCATTTTGTCGGGGGAACTCGTCTTCCCTGTGGGTCTTTTGGCATGGGAGACACCAATATTCTACATCAATTGTCCCAACAAGTTTCAAAGTATCTGGGGCCTTTGCCTCTTGTCGAGGTATTAGTTTCCAACCGATGGAATCACTCTGTTGTTTGGAAAACTAAGGTATGGGAGAAGATTGATTTATTTCCATTGTAGTCATACAGTTCATAAGATGATTCTTCACCTGATCAAATTGAGTATTCATTTGGTCTATCTTCTGAGTCATGAGAGCAATTGGATCGGGAACACTATTGTTGGAAACCTTCGTTCTTGATTCTGTCTTGCTGCGAGGGTACTAAAAAAGTTCTATTTTTGAATCAAGGAGATTCTCTTCAAAGCCGATACTGAATTATTTAGCTTCTGCCTATGATGTGGGATTTTTATCTTTAAGAATGTATCAGAACTTCCCTTCAAAGGAATTCATGTAAAGGAGATGAACTGATGATGCTATAGGATGTTAATATATTGGAATTGATTGTACAACCTGTCAAATATTGAAATGAATTCTCTTACCATTTCATTCTCCTTTTTCTTTATTTGATTGAACTGAGTCCCAAGTGTCCCACTATTTGCTTTTAAATAAGGCGGAAAAGGCATAATAGGTCGTGATCTGATTATCAGGGAGTCCCTTGAACCAATCAAGGGCTTCCTCAGTCAATGATGAGGCGAATAGTCTCATGGAAACATCTTTATGATCAATACCTGCATTGTCCATATCTCGACCCATGACATAAATGCGGTCTTCGACAGTTATCACATTGTTTCCTGGGAACTTTGGCAACCACTTATTGACCTCTGTTGGCATTTGGTTAGGGTAACCTTGGACATTATTCATGTTAAGGGGTTTGTAGAGGTCTCTTGCCTAAGGGAAATCCATTTGAGAAAGGGGAAGGGATTTATGGAAAATGGTTTTAGCAACAAGAGACATGAGAGGAGGCCTTCTTTGGTAAACCTCAAAAGGCTTGAATCTCCCGGGGGGAAAAGGTTTGGGGACACAAGGATTCTGGGAAGGTGGAGTCGCCAGATGAGTTTCAAAATGAACTCATCAAGAAAGGTGGAACGAGAACGTCCCTTGGGTGGAGTCACTAGGCAAGCTAAGGGAAAGGCTTTGGGATAGCTTACCAAAGTGTCATTAGGGTATGGAGAAGATTCAAAATATTCCCTGACAATGGAGCCAAAATATTATAGCGTAAGTTGTAGGTTGGGAAAATATCTACCCAACCACGGAACAAGTGCTACAACTTGGGAATCCTACACCCAATGTCACCTCGATGTAGGTCCCACACTTCAAGGGTGACTAGGTTACTCTAGGGAGGAAATCCCGGTGACCCTAGGAGGATTGAGAAGGAGATGGAGGGAAGTGGAATTTAAGCCCCTAGAGGTCAATTCTAAGTGGAAATAAAGGTAGGGAGAGATGCCTTGCAAGTCAAGTAATTTCTACCTCACAAGTATAGTACTTATTCAGATGATTGTACCTTCCCGAGACACATGAAAACACACTTTGCAATGATTTATGTTAGTCGGATCATAAATTTAAGCTTTTTGTCCCTAATTTGCAGTAGTAGATATCATCTCATATCAACAAATAAAACATCTAAAATCAACATATAAAGATCTAGACTAGTTAAGTAAATCAACATCAAATTTAACAATGAACATAGGCTAGATAAGATGGTTGTTGTAACATGTTTTTCTGTAGAAAATTGTAGCCTTATGTCTATAGCATTCAGTGAAAAACAACAAAAAAATCATCCATGAAAATTTGCCAAGAGCTAGCTCAAAAGATGTGCCCTATTTAGTAGAGTAAATGAACAAAGTTAGAGAGCTAGTCTAGGGTTAGTTCAGGAGTTATGAGAGTGTTAGTAGCTAGGGTTATGCAACCTTAATGGTTGTAGGTTAAAGTTTGTAACACCAATTAGAGAGTTGGGAGAGAGGGGATTCCCTAATGGGGGAAGACTCCTCTCAGTGAGACAATTCAACTTCAAGCAAGGGAACTTTTAAAAGGTCTAAGATTATGTTTCCCAAGGCAATGATTTTATATCTCCAATGAAAAAAAAGTATGACTAGTGCCTTTACTATTGGGTTAACGAAGTCACAAGGAGCTTAGAGAAGCTACCTCCTTGGGGGTGTAAGCCATTTTAATTCCCAAGGCATGTTTCTCTGAGATAGGGTTTGAGCTAAGAGGGTGTATTCCCTTATACTTCTCTTAGAAAACCCTTGTAATCAAATGAGATGAAGAAATAAAATGGTGAAGACTATGGTGGGGGTGTATGCCCTTATACTTCCCACCTAGCTCCTAGCATACCAATACTTTACTTGAATAAAATGATAGAAAGAGAGTAAAAACCATACCAAGATAAAGAGAAATGCTAAGACAATCCACCACAAGAGCTAGAAAACATCATCCAAAGGTAGCGCTAGGCCGAAAATTTCAGACCAAGTCTCTCACAAGAGGGATAGTTATGATTCGAAATGAGATCTTCTGATCTCTATTTATACAAAATGTAGCTAACATTTTTTGTCCACAAATTAAGGAGTAAAACACAATATTAGGGGTCAACAACCCTAATCTTTCCCACTTAACAAAATAATATTAAAAAATTCAATTAAAATTTCACTTTTTGCACAAATTAAACCCTAATTTAGGAGGATGCCACCCCTTTAGGGGATGTTTTTCCACTTTGAGGAAGTCGTTGGTGTTGGAGAAGCATGGATGGGCCTCAAAAGGCCATGTGTCAAACATCTAGGCACTCAAATCATGGTGAAGACCCTTCTTCTCCTCAAACGTCCATGTGTCAAAGAGTGGCACCTCACCACCATGCCCTAGCCCGCAAGATCATGACGTCAAGCTCAAAAGTGCAATGATTTTCCTCGCCCGGGGAAGTCATTTGGAAAGTAGGGGGTGGGATAAGTTGTCCAAGTCATCATCAAGGCCATCCAAGTATGATATCTCTCACCTAGCATGTAGGCCCCTGGCATCCAACCTTTGGGATTGTAGCCCCATGGAAGCCCAAGCTAGGCTTGTTCTCCCAAAACTGTCCACCAGCTAGGTCCTGCAAAGAAAAATGAGCACACCCTCCAAGTATCTCAAGTCATAACATCATGATAAGTGAATCCAATTGATAAATAATCCATCCAATCATGTGCATCAAATATCACCATATCAAACAATTAACAACTCAAAGATACTATGCGACTTGTCAAGCTTCAACTACTCAACACATAAATAATCAAAATTTATTCATTTATTATTAATAAGAGAAACACACAATGCACTTTCTGATTGTACAACTTGAGTTCCAGTTCTTGGCTGTATGGGTATACTGCTACTGTACAAATATTCTCCTTCCGTACATAAATGCCACTTGCTGTAGAAAACTCGGACCCTAACCTCGATCCTTCTTGTCTTATCTATGACTTAGAATAGTTGGAACATGCCCTAACTCGACCTCTCTATGTTCCCCGACTGTAGGATATCCTTTATCCTTTTATGTTATGCCCAGATTATTTGTACGCGACCATACCAACCTGTACATGGTACTCCCAGCTCTACTCACTCACATTAATGAAGAGGCCCGACTTTCTTTTATATTATGGGTGAATCTATGTGAGAATAAAGAAATAGATCTTAGCCATTGGATATTAGATTGGATCAACAACTAGGATACATTTACTCATTGAAAGCACTTTATTCCTCACTACATGGTTTTAACGGTCCCTTGTCCCCTAACCTTTTTGGCATATACATTGACAAGTTAGAAGATTGCTTTGAAGAAGCAGGGTGTGTCAGCCCTACTCTCATTGGTATAATAATCAATCTTCTTCTTTATGCTGATGATATCGTTCTTATGACGAGGAGTTCCCATGATCTTGAAAACCAACTAAGAATCCTCAAGGATTTTTGCTCCAATATGGGTGACTGTTAATACTGACAAGACTAAGGTCATGATCATTAAATCCAATAAGATCACTTATGATACCTTCGTTTACAACAACAACAACTTGGAGGAAGTGACTTCATACAAATATCTTGGAATCGATATTCACCACATACTCAACTGGAATTAGAGCATTGAGAAAAAGATTATTGGGAGATGGAAAGCTTATTATGGGCTTGAAAACAATTGTAAATTAGTCAATCTTTGGATATGGGATAAGAAGAAACTCCTCTTTGAGACTCTTGTTATGCCTGTTATTCTATATAGATGTTAAGTCTAGGGATGCAATATCTCTCGTGAATCCTGGAGAAAGATGGAGCAAATCCAAAATAATTTTATGACCTATAATCTCAAAATTAAAGGAAATATTCCCTATCCCATCCTCCCCTTCGATGAAAGCCTTTCCCCCATTGGGAGCATGACTATGACTAGATACCTAATGTATAAGAACAAGTTAAACAACATGGGAGACAAGAGACTTCCTAAAATTGCTTCAAAATCCATTCACAACCACCTTTGACTCAAGCGATGGCATAAAGATGACTAGTCTTGGCTAAGCTATTGGGGAAACATGGAAGACACCATTTTGCAGAATAAGGATACTATTAAAAATATAATTAAATCAAAATTTAGGGAGAAAATGTGGTGTGATAAAGAGTAGAGGAAAAAAGAAAATTAAGGTATTATGAGGATGTAATCAACCCTAATCTAGAATACCAAAACTATCTCTCTATTTTGACAAGTGTAAAGAAAAAATAAGCATTGCTAAGATAAGAACAAATTCTCACAAGCTCCATAGTGAAACTGGGCGCTGGTCAATTCCTGAAATGCCATGGGATGAAAGAGTGTGTCACCTTTGTGACACTAATAAGGTTGAAGATGAAAATCACTGTCTCTTAGATTGTCGAGCCTATACCCATATTACATTTCAATTTCAAAATATTTGTCACACTACCAACCTTCATAACCTTTTAACTCAATAAAACTATGATGATCTTGGAAAACTTCTCTTAATGCTTTTTGAGCACATAAATAAAATTCTAAAGAATTACAAGTAATCCCTTTCCCTCTTAAGGTTTGATAGACCAATTCAGTCTCAGTGGACATTAATCATCATTATCATCATTATTTTTTTAAAAATATTTTTCTATAATTTAAAAGTTCATTTTTCATATATTATATTATTTTTATAATATAATATTAAAATAAAAAATTTAATAACAAAACTATTTGAAAGTACATTTTTCATATATTATACTATTTTTATAATATATATTAAAATAATCAATTTAATAACAAACATATCATAAAAATTGTTATATTATTATTTAAATGGTTTTCTATAATTTGAAAATTCATTTTGTATATGACGTCGTTTTAAAATATAATGCGACGTCGTTTTAAAGTATAATGTTGGAAAAGTACATTTTTCATATATTATACTATTTTATAATATAATATTAAAATAAATAATTTAATCACAAACATATCATAAAAATTGTTATATTATTATTATTTTTAAATGGTTTTCATATCATAAAAAAATGTTATATTATTATTATTTTTTAAATAGTTTTCTATAATTTGAAAGTTCATTTTGTACATGATGTTGTTTTAAAGTATAATGTTGGAAATAGTATGGATAGGATAATAGTTTACAAAGTAATTGAAAAGTGAAAGTTAATTAATATTAATATGATGGATGGTGGAAATAGTATGGATAGGATAATAGTTTACAAAGTAATTGAAAAGTGAAAGTTAATTAATATTAGTATGATGGATGGTGATCATTATTATAGTTAAAAAATGATTACTCAAGGAAAAAGGTTTCAAGATTGATGCAATTATCGTTGTGTACTTAAAAAATTATCTCATTTATAATATATTGTAAATTATAATATATGAAAAATGGAAGATAGTTCGAAGGGCTTGTTTAATTGGTAAATGTTTTTGTGTTAAGTTTAAAAATGTTTTATGATCAAATTTTATTGGTTCTTTGGGGTTACCAATGATTCATGATCTATTTTCTTTTCATTTGAAAATTTCAAGGAAAGAGGGGGACACATTTGTGACGTTTACCATGGTACCAACACTCACATTCTTTGCTTAAGTGTAAGGGTGGGTTGAGATAATTTTTTTTGGAAATTTGAAAAAGGGTGAGTTGAGATAATTTCTTTTGGAAATTTGAAAAAGGTTGATCATAAAAATGTTTTATGATCAAATTTTATTGGTTCTTTGGGGTTACCAATGATTCATGATCTATTTTCTTTTCATTTGAAAATTTCAATGAAAGAGGGGGACACATTTGTGACGTTTACCATGGTACCAACACTCACATTCTTTGCTTAAGTGTAAGGGTGGGTTGAGATAATTTTTTTTGGAAATTTGAAAAAGGGTGAGTTGAGATAATTTCTTTTGGAAATTTGAAAAAGGTGACAGTATATATAATGGTAATCAAACTAAAATGTTGTTTAATAGTGTTGTAGTGGACCTTGTTTGCATGAATTCATATTAATTTACATTCATAATCGTTAACATATTGGTTGGTTCTTCAAGTTCTCAATTCCTTAAAAGTTTTTCCTTTTTTAAAGTCATATTTTATATGGTGTCTTATTAATGCTACACCATTTTTTGAATCTCCATTGAGTATTGATGTGTTATTGATTGTGATCTATGCCTTAGATTTCTCCTAGTTCATGTTGATTGTTATCTTTTATATGGTGTCTTATTAATGCCACACCATTTTTTGAATCTCCATTGAGTATTGATGTGTTATTGATTGTGATCTATGCCTTAGATTTCTCCTAGTTTATGTTGATTGTTATCTCCTTAGTGGTCTTGTCTTGAATACCTTGGTACCTTATAGCCTTAGTTGAGTCTCCTCAATACCTTGATACCCTATAGCCAATTGACATTGTTGATTGTTGATGTAATATTGATTTGGTGTAGCCTCCTTTGATATTACATTGTTCTATGGTGGCCTTCTTTTTTAATTGCATTGCTTTGGTGTAGCCTCTTTTGATACTAAATTGTTGAATCAAAGATAAAGTGAGATTGCATTGAATTAATTCAAATCCAAGTGAGATTAAATTAAATTAGCTATAAAAAAAAATGTTTACCTTTTTGAACTTATATTGAATTTTGTGAATAAATATAATGCCTAGAAGTGGTCTCAAATGTATAATCACCTCCAACCCAATGTTAAGGTTTTCCTCAATATGTACACATAGGAGTTTACATAATTGATTATATCCCTTCCATCACACCAATCACATTGTCAAATAGTACTATCATATTAGTTTGTGTTCAACATACTTTAACTTTTCTGTATCAAATTAGTTTGTGTTCAACATACTTTAACTCTTATGTAAGTGACCACATTTTGAAGCATATTATGTTCTACTATACTTTGATATAATGCAATTTAAAAATCAAGGATTTAATAGCTTATTTTTAGGACAAATGTAACCATGTTCAATATTCATAGTGGAAAAACTTAAAAATGAGATCACATTTCTAAAACGTTGTAATATTTTGATCTTATCATATAAGCTACACAAATTTTCAACTAGTTGCATGTTAAACAATCTTGTATAATTTTTCTAGAAGACAATTTTTGGCAAATTCATGATTTTGTTACTTGTATATTAATATTTTTGATATAATTTGATGCTACATAAATTATTCTATCACTATTTTGTTAACATTTAAATAATATATTGAAGTACATAATTAAATATTCGACCATAAAATAAGGGTATTGTCGATAGGTCATATGATATTTTTATGAGATTTTTATAATGTCAGATTTTTAACACTAGTTTATAAAGAATTTTTTGTTTCTTTTTTCAGTTGTTTGTTAAGCCCTAATATTGGCTCATTACCCCTTAATTGGGGAATATTACATTAGTAATGTTATTTTATTTATGTCGGCTTTATTCCATTAGTTGTAATTATACCTCCTAGTCTCCTATATATACCAAGGAGACATTGTCATTTGGAATCATCTTGTACTTGAACATTTATGTGGGGTAAAAGGAGGTTGCCCCCTCGAAGAGGCTTATTATTTGAAATTATTTCTTTTTGAAGGTGTTGAGTACTTATTCTAAGGTTTTTCTATGCTATATTGATATTTGGTTCTTAACATATGGTATCAGAGCTCAAGGTCTTGGGGTTTCACTGCTACATCTGAGACACCGTGGCATTTTCACTATAACTCTTTTTCTACAACAATTCAGAAGCAACGGCTTGGAGGATATTTATTAGACGGATCAAGGTACGTTGGGTTAACAATTCAGATCCCGAGGAATTATACTTTCTGAGATACACCCTCTGTAAGATAGGGTTCTGGAATCATCCTGAATTGAGTCATTGTGGAATTTTTGCTATAAAATATTTTCTGTAACGTTTCAGACCCTGAACTCTGGAGGCTATTCTCAAAAATTAGTAAGGTATCTGCAATAGCAATTTTATCTTTCAGGTCATCGTAAATTTGTAGATACACCCTGTGGAAGATAGGGTATCTGACTAGTCCACTAGTCTCAAGCAGGTGTTCCGGGTAAAACAATCATAAATTCTTCCTAGAGTATCCAAATTGAGTGAGACTAGTTGCATTGGATAGTGGAAAAACCGTAGTAGTTCTGGTACGAGTTTCATAATTTTATATCAATTAGTTTGTGTGGGGCACGCTATACAAGTGAGATCTCCTGGAAAGGCCAAAAAACATCAAGTTATGGGGAAGTTACCATAAATTCCACTTGGCACATCCAATTTTTATCAGACCTATGGCATTGAAGAGAAGAAATATCAGAGACCTATACAAAATAAAATTTCATACTCAGAAGGGATGAAATTTTGGAGATACAATAAAAGAAAGATTGTCTAGCAGAACCACCTCAAAATCAAGGTTTAAAGTGATACTTGGCCAACACACCACCAAAAAAGGGAACTTCTACACCAAATAAGCCTCCAGACAATCCTACTTGGACTCTTGATGAAGGTGAAGAAATGCGTAGGGACATAAATGATTTACAAAAGAAGACAGTAACAGAAGATGAACTACAAGAGATGATGGATTCAACAGAAGCTAAGTTTGAGGCGATAAATACTAAGATGGATGCTTTAAAAGGGGAGATCATGGAAGGATTGGAAAGTTTATTAATAGAGAGGACACTTGAAAGTGAAAATGTATCCCATGAAATTCATGATGAGGACACAAGGAAGGTGAATCAAGAATGGAGAAACTCCAACTTTGGGATGAAGACCAACCACATTACTAAGATTGATATGAGGAAGTTTGATGGCAAAGACCCAATCACATGGATACTTCAGATGCAACAATTCTTTGATCTACATCATGTGCCACATACACAAAAGGTACAAATTGCTTCTTTATATTTAGAACCCAATCAATTTGTATGGTATCGATGGCTTTGTTCTCGCAAATCACTCATCACTTGGATAATTTTCATGGAAGAAATGATAGAACACTATGATGATACAAGGAGCAATACCTTCTTTAGCCAATTGATAAATCTCAAGCAAAAGGGTTCAATTACCAAGCACATTGAGAACTTCCAAAGATTGAATATAAAGGTAACATATATTCCAGATGAGCACTTGATTGATGTATTCATAGGAACTTTAAAGGATAACATTCAACATGAGGTTTTCGTTTGGGAACCCAAATCATTGGAGAATGCATTTAGGGTGGCAAGAAATGTTGAAAGTAAAAATATGGCTATGGCTACTAGAAGGATCAATCCTAACATCTATAGAGAGAATAATGCTCCTTATTCTAAAACACCTCAACCTACAAGGTTGACACCTCAACAATTGGAGGAAAGAAAAGAAAAAGGTTTATGATTTAATTGTGACAACAAGTAC
>ML793930.1:74795-96532 GCA_009831015.1 Picea engelmannii
AAGGTGTTGCAAAAGATTGGTACTATGGCATGCAAATTGGAGTTGCCTGCATCTTCACGAGTACACCCAGTTTTCCATGTTTCATGCTTAAAGAAGGTTATAGGTGACAAGATCCCAGTTCAAACTATATTGCCAGAACTTGATGAGGAAGGAAAAATCATATTGGAGCCGAAAGCCATCATTGACACAAGAATTCTCCAGCTGAGGAATAGATCCATTTTAGAGTATCTCATTAAATGGAGGAAACTATCGTCTGAAGATTCCACTTGGGAAGATGAGTCTTTTATATAGAAGCATCCAAAGTTACTCAAGCGTTGCTGACAACACTTGTCTCAAGGGGAGGGGCATGTTAAGCCATAATATTGGCTCATTACCCCTTAATTGGGGCATATTACATTAGTAATGTTATTTTATTTATGTCGGCTTTATTCCATTGGTTGTAATTATACCTCCTAGTCTCCTATATATACCAAGGAGACATTGTCATTTGGAATCATCTTGTACTTGAACATTTATGTGGAGTAAAAGGAGGTTGCCTCCTCGAAGAGGCTTATTATCTTAAATTCTCTCCTTTTCAAGGCATTGAGTACTTATTCTGAGGTTTTTCTATGCTATATTGATGTTTGGTTCTTAACATATGGTATCAGAGCTCAAGGTCTTGGGGTTTCACTGCTATATCTGAGACACTGTGGCATTTTCACTATAACTTTTTTTCTATTACTGTTTCGATATTCATAAATTTAATATCAATCTTCTACATTTTTTCCAAAGAGTCCTCCCTAAAATTTGAGTTGGAAAAAGAGATCTATTAAATAATGTGGGACCAAGATGGAGTGCACAAGAGGTGATGTGGGATAGTTTAGACATCAAGTGGGTAAAATTAAGAGCTTCAGGAATAAAACATTCCAATTAAAAATAACTATTTAAACACATCCATCTACTAATTTTGTATTAACAATGGTGTTAAAGTATTGTATAAAATATTATATATATTAAAAAAGAACAAATCACAAGTGCCCACCAATGTGTCTTATCTCCACGAGAAATCTTTGAGTTTGGATTACATATTCAATATCCTTATTAATTTTTCAATTTTGCAAACCATCACATATATCCTCACAATTCCCATTATTCATTATTAGCTTTAATGTTGGTTTTCTACATTGATCAACTATTTCCTCCTCTTCGCCCGATGACAACTGTTTGCAATATTGTGCATAGATGATCTAAAATGGATCACCAAATAATTATTCATCCCTTTTGGTTAACTTTGTGGGGTGGAAAATAAGATCCATATCCTTTTCTGGCCCATCTTAGGGACAATAACTATTTTAATGAGTTGGGGTTTTGAAACTTTCAGACCTTCTTTCTATAATTAAATGCTAGTTTTTGGGGTCAAAACATTGTGAACAAAGTTTCCATTAGGTTGATTCTATTATACTCATTGAAAGCGTTCCAATTATCCAAATAACACATACGTGAGAGTCTATATGGGGGATTTATGCCTCTTGCAAGTTGAATTATGCTTTGACTACCATAGTATGGAGTGGATGCCATGTTATCTCCACTTGTGGACTTTAAAGAAGATTCTAGAGGGTATAAAACCCTAACACTAAAGAAGAGTAGAGCCATGTAAAAAACCTACCACGAACAATAGACAACTATTATGGTATTTAAAAATTGAATTGCAAGGAAATGAAGGGGTTATATTCATATTATAATGATTTATTGTTCCATAGTTGAGGAGATAATATAAGTGGGATATATTAGTAGAACATAAGAAGAAGACCCTATAGCTTCCATTCACAAGCCATAATGTCTATTGTAACTCCATAGCGAGTTTGTCTATTTTTGTATCATGAATTATATATCTTAGAAGAAAAGAACAAGGAAGAATGCACATCTTCTTGTTAGGTTTGCAAACACTAGGTTTCCCAGGGTACATCTTGTGCTAATTGTATTGGCGGTTTTCTTATTTGTGTCACTATAGTTTCTCTTATATTCTTAGTTCATTTCAATACTTGAGATCTATGCATATAATATTACATTTTAATAATAAAGAATCATTGTGTCATAGAGTATAATATCATAGTGTTTGTTGTAGTATTTAAGATTTGTTGCGATGAACTATCCAATGTAATATCCATGGTGGTTTATAGATCATATTGGTGTTAGAGAAATTTTATTTAGGATTTTTGTGGAATATTATAGGTATATAGAGATTGGAGTTAAGAAATAACTCTCAAAACCTAGCCATGGAAAATGAGTACAATGCCATCCCAAAGGATGAACTTGAAGGAGAGATTTACAATACTGGAAGCACAAGTCTTCAACATCTCCTTTAATATGACAATATTAATGGAATCTTTAGAGAGCAAGTTTGGGCCTTTTGGGGGGCTTGGTAGTGATAACTTGGTCGCTCGTTTTAATGGGAAGATTGAAGAGCTAGAAGAGTCAAATAAAGAGAGACCAAGTTCCATTGTCACATCTTCCTAGCCTTTGTTCAAAGTGGAATCTAAATTGGACATAAAACCCTATCAAGGTGAGATTGACACTATAAAGTCGAGTCAATGATTGCAATAATGAGCAACCTACTTTAGTTTGCATAACATAGGAGAAAGAAGGAAGATATCATATGCCCCATTGAAGTTAGGGAGTCATACCTAGACTTGGTTGGAAAGCTATATGGATACACTTATATTGGAGCGTGATCCATTAGTAATTAAGTGAGAGGTGTTTAAATCTTCCATTAAGTCCTAGTTTTAACTTATCGGGTATGAAGAGGACTAACAAATTCATTGGCTACTATCGACATAAGAAAGGGTACAGTATGCATGAATACACCATCAAATTTATAAAACAAACCACTATGTCGGGAATATGCCCTAAGAAACCGGATATAGGTTCTCTACACAACAATCTAAAGAGGTGAGTGATGCTCTTTAAATATAATACCATTGATGAAACTTGTGTGCAAGCACATTATTTGGAGATGGATAATAAGAAAGGACAATGAAGTGATTCCAAGAAAACAAATCAATAAGGTGCTTTCAAGGAGGGAAAGAAGAAGTGGAAAGGGCAAGAAGATTATTACCACTGCGCTTTAGTGCAAGGATCCAAGCAACCACTAAAACCATCATAACATTGATGGCCATATTAAAGATAAGTGTTACAAGCTACATCCTAAGATGAATCTAAATATCATGGAAAGAGGAGGCCAACAATAAGAACATTTTGTTTTCGTTGTTATAGGTGGCTAAATAATATTATCAATAATATTAAATTGATATGTTATTTCATATACGTATATATGATATATTTAGATGATGCGTGATTATTTACTAAATACATGATTATTTAATGATCATATTAAAGATAAGTGCTAGAGTCTACATCCTAAGATGAATAGAAATATCATGGAAAGAGGAGGCCAACAATAAGAGCATTCTATAGTCGCTGTTATATTTGGCTAAATAATATTATTAATAATATTAATTTAATATATTATTTAATATACATATAGATGATATATAATTTTTGATGATGCATGATTATTTACTAAATACACGATTATTTAATGATCATGTTTGACTATGATGAACCATGGTTGACTATGACTATCAATCTATAAACAAGGGAAATGCAAAGGGCAGTGGAAAAATTAAATAGAGTTATATAATTAAAAACTAACCTACCTGTTGCGGGACGAAGAAAGCAACTTTCATTGCTTGAATAAATAAAATATGCAACACATTGGGTCGAGTAAATGTTAGGACCTGTTAAACCCTAGATTCTCTGTAGTGTACCCTACATTTTTTCATGATATATGACCACTATGGCGTGCCCAAAGTGTGATGATTTATTCGTATGTGGCCATGATACACTACTACATATGGTGTTGAATTTCGACAGGGAGTTCCGACAATAAAAATTAAATCGATCATATTGTCGAACATTACTAACTAACTATCAAAATTTTGTTATTTTTTTTTTATCTTGGTGCCCCGACATCCATCGATATTGCATCAAAGTCCAATAATCGTCGATATTTCAACTCATAGTCGATGATTACCGCAAGGGACACATGGTGCCCCATCGTCAAATGCAGATCACATATGAATGTTTCTAAAACCACGAGCTATAACAACTCACTCGAGGACATCGAATTATGTATTTGTCGTATGGATCAAGGTTTTCCCCACCGGGATCATATTATATAAATATATAGTCGTTCTCAAAATGTTCTACATTTTGACATTTTTGGTGGGAATCGGGTGATATAAAGGTTATAAGTAGAGTGATAGAAAAGGAGAGGCTTGTCGGATCAGAGACAGTAGGAGGAATCTTCAGAGAGAACAAAGGTGTGGGATCTACATTTCACTTTTCTGACCAGTTTTGTAAGGGAGACTATAACTGTATGATGTCTATCTGCATGTAAAGACCCTACTGTTATGACAATTTTATGGAATATCAATACCATTTTGACTCGTAGTTTTTTTTATATGTGATGTTGTTTGTGATCTTTAGTGTTCTTCTACAATCTTTAAGAGATATTTAATGCATCTCTATAATAATGTCTGAATCTACCTACATGAAAATAAGAAGGTATGACTAATAGGTGGAAATTGAAGGGGGGTTAGTTCTAAACTATGGAAGGATAAGTAGGGCGCAAATAAGAGGCAATAAGTCCATTTATTTTGCTCAAAAACAAATCTATGAATGTGGTTATGTTTGGTAAATAGTTGACAATGGAAGGGTTTGTTAGAGTGGACAATGCCCATATTAAGGGTTCCTTAAGATGTATCTAACCTTTAATTCCCAGGGTTCAATCACCCCCTTCAAAAAATGAGCCTTGAATAGGGTTATTGATCTGAATAAACCTGACATCCTCCTCCTATAAGAGACAATGCCAAATGGGGATAAAATAGTTAGCTATCTAAGCGGTTTGCTTGCGGGTTGGAAGTTTAAATTCATTGATGATAGAGGAGGGTATGTGGTTATCATTAGAAAAGTTATACATTTGTCTATACCTTTGTTTTTGCAATTGGAAACTTAAAACCCTTTGCTGTGGAAAACTACCAAAATTTGTTCTATAGGACAAAGAGGGCAATTTTTTCCTTGGTGCAAATTGCATGCTAGGCTACACTAAAATGCACCCTCATGTCTGAAAACTCATTCAATTTGAGTGGTTCCAACTGTAAATGATTTTCTAAGCTATTTTAAGACTGTATACTCTGTTGTGCAAAAATAGGCAACATATGCCTAGTAAAACCGTAGAAATACACAACTTGTTTGTAAAAAGTAAGTCAAGGTTTTATTATACTGTAGATTTGAGTTGTGCAAGTTGTTGGTGGTGTGTTTTATCATATCAGACCTGATCATGTTGTTAATTTTGCAATTGTAATTTAAAAAACAGTTGATGTGCAAAAGAGGCAAAGTTTTCCTTGTAAATTGGAAGGTCAAAATTGTACTAAGTGACGAAATTAAAATGCACGCCCAAGCTTCCCTGTAGCACCTAAAATTTCTTTATAAGTTGTATGATGGATATAGCTATATTTTTATTTACATATGTCATCTAAAGCGAAATTTCATAACAAAAGAGGTTGATTTCATGCACCTAGATTTCAGATTTCATGTAAATATGAAGTCAAAACTGCATTAGAGTAAATTGCATGCCCCTGTCTCAATTTGGACCCAAATTGAGTGGTTCAACTTGAAGAAGTTGTAAATTGTGAATTTACACCTTGACATAGGCATATATTAGTAGTTCCTAGTTCCAGACAAAAAATCTACCCAATGTGCACAATGAGTAAAAATTCCCTTGTAAAACCGAATGGCCAATTTGTTAAAGTTGGATATAGGAAAGTGCATGCCCAAAGTTGGATAAACCTCCATAATTTAATATTTAAGTTGTAAATTGATTATTGAAATATTTTTAACATGTTTGTACAATTATGAGTGCATTTTCACTTCAATAAGGATGATTTCTATTTACAAATATTTAAGACCTTTTCTATACCTATGTTTGTCCAACTTGAAACTTAAAACCCTTTGCCCTGCAAAAAGACCAAAAATTGTATAGTCGTTGTTATATTTCGCTAAATAATATTAATTTAATATATTATTTAATATACATATAGATGATATATAATTTTTTATGATGTATGATTATTTACTAAATGCACGATTATTTAATGATCATGTTTGACTATGATGAACCATGGTTGACTATGACTATCAATCTATAAACAAGGGAAATGCAAAGGGCAGTGGAAACATTAAATAGAGTTATATAATTAAAACCTAACCTACCTGTTGCGGGAAGAAGAAAGCAACTTTCATTGCTTGAATAAATAAAATATGCAACACATTGGGTCGAGTAAATGTTAGGACCTGTTAAACCCTAGATTCTCTGTAGTGTACCCTACATTTTTTAACGATATGTGGCCACTATGGCGTGCCCAAAGTGTGATGATTTATTTGTATGTGGCCATGATACACTAATACATATGGTGTTGAAGTTCGACAGGGAGTTCTGACGATACAAATAAAATCTATCATATCATCAGACATTACTAACTAACTATCAAAATTTTGTTATTTTTTTTTATCTTGGTGCCCCGACATCCATTGGTATTGCATCAAAGTCCAATAATCGTCAATATTTCAAATCATAGTCGACGATTGCCACAAGGGACACATGGTGCCCCATCGTCAAATGCAAATCACATATGAATGTTTCTAAAACCATGAGCTATAACAACTCACTCGAGGACATGTAAAGCTAATTATGATCGAATTATGTATTTGTCGTATGGATCAAGGTTGTCCCCACTGGGATCATATCATATAAATATATAGTCGTTCTCAAAATGTTCTACATTTTGACATTTTTGGTGGGAATCGGGTGATATAAAGGTTGTAAGTAGAGTGATAGGAAAGGAGAGGCTTGTCGGATCAGAGACAGTAGGAGGAATCTTAAGAGAGAACAAAGGTGTGGGATCTGTATTTCTCTTTTCCGATCAGTTTTGTAAGGGAGACTATAACTGTATGATGTCTATCTGCATGTAAAGATCCTACTGTTATGACAATTTTATGGAAGATCAATACCATTTTGACTCGTAGTTTTTTTTATATGTGCTGTTGTTTGTGATCTTTAGTGTTTTTCTACAATCTTTAAGAGATATTTAATGCATCTCTATAATAATGTCTGAATCTACCTACATGAAAATCAGAAGGTATGAATAATAGGTGGAAATTGAAGGGGGGTTAGTTCTAAACTATGGAAGGAGAAGTAGGGCACAAATAAGAGGCAATAAGTCCATTTTTTTTGCTCAAAAACAAATCTATGAATGTGGTTATGTTTGGTAAATAGTTGACAATGGAAGGGTTTGTTAGAGTGGACAATGCCAATATTAAGGGTTCCTTAAGATGTATCTAACCTTTAATTCCCAGGGTTCAATCATCCCCTTCAAAAAATGAGCCTTGAATAGGGTTATTGATCTGAATAAACCTGACATCCTCCTCCTATAAGAGACAATGCCAAATGGGGATAAAATAGTTATCTATCTAAGTGGTTTGCTTGGGGGTTGGAAGTTTAAATTCATTGATGATAGGGGAAGGTATGTGGTTATCATTATAAAATTTATACATCTATCTATACCTTTGTTTTTGCAATTGGAAACTTAAAACCCTTTGCTGTGGAAAACTACCAAAATTTGTTCTGTAGGACAAAGAGGGCAAATTTTTCCTTGGTGCAAATTGCATGCTAGGCTACACTAAAATGCACCCTCATGTCTGAAACATCATTCAATTTGAGTGGTTCCAACTGTAAATGAGTTTCTAAGCTATTTTAAGACTGTATACTCCGTTGTGCAAAAATAGGCAACATATGCCTAGTAAAACCGTAGAAATACACAACTTGTTTGTAAAAAGTAAGTCAAGGTTTTATTATACTATAGATTTGAGTTGTGCAAGTTGTTGGTGGTGTTTTTTATCATATCAGACCTGATCATGTTGTTAATTTTGCAATTGTAATTTAAAAAATAGTTGATGTGCAAAAGAGGCAAAGTTTTCCTTGTAAATTGGAAGGTCAAAACTGTACTAAGTGACGAAATTAAAATGCACACCCAAGCTTCCCTGTAGCACCTAAAATTTCTTTATAAGTTGTACGATGGATATAGATATATTTGTATTTACATATATCATCTAAAGAAAAATTTCATAACAAAAGAGGTTGATTTCATGCACCTAGATTTCAGATTTCATGTAAATATGAAGTCAAAACTGCATTAGAGTAAAATGCATGCCCCTGTCTCAATTTTGACCCAAATTGAGTGGTTCAACTTGAAGAAGTTGTAAATTGTGAATTTACACCTTGACATAGGCATATATTGGTAGTTCCTAGTTCCAGACAAAAAAACTACTCGATGTGCATAATGACTAAAATTTCCCTTTTAAAATTGAATGGCCAATTTGTTAAAGTTGGATATAGGAAAGTGCATGCCCAAAGTTGGATAAACCTCCATAATTTAATATTTAAGTTGTAAATTGATTATTAAAATATTTTTAACATGTTTGTATAATTATGAGTGCATTTTCACTTCAATAAGGATGATTTCTATTCACAAATATTTAAGACCTTTTCTATACCAATGTTTGTCCAATTTGAAACTTAAAACCCTTTGCCCTGCAAAAAGACCAAAAATTGTATAGTCGTTGTTATATTTGGCTAAATAATATTAATTTAATATATTATTTAATATACATATAGATGATATATAATTTTTGATGATACATGATTATTTACTAAATACACGATTATTTAATGATCATGTTTGACTATGATGAGCCATGGTTGACTATGACTATCAATCTATAAACAAGGGAAATGCAAAGGGCAGTGGAAACATTAAATAGAGTTATATAATTAAAACCTAACCTACTTGTTTCAGAAAGAAGAAAGCAACTTTCATTGCTTGAATAAATAAAATATGCAACACATTGGGTCGAGTAAATGTTAGGACCTGTTAAACCCTAGATTCTCTGTAGTGTACCCTACATTTTTTAACGATATGTGACCACTATGGCATGCCAAAAGTGTGATTATTTATTCGTATGTGGCCATGATACACTACTACATATGGTGTTGAAGTTCAACAGGGAGTTCTGACGATACAAATAAAATCTATCATGCCGTCAGACATTACTAACTAACTATCAAAATTTTGTTATTTTTTTTTATCTTGGTGCCCCGACATCCATCAGTATTGCATCAAAGTCCAATAATCGTCGATATTTCAACTCATAGTCGATGATTACCACAAGGGACACGTGGTGCCCCATCTTCAAATGCAGATCACATATGAATATTTCTAAAACCATGAGCTATAACAACTCACTCGAGGACATGTAAACCTAATTATGATCGAATTATGTATTTTTCGTATGGATCAAGGTTGTCCCCACTGGGATCATATCATATAAATATATAGTCGTTCTCAAAATGTTCTACATTTTGACAATTTTGGTGGGAATCGGGTGATATAAAGGTTGTAAGTAGAGTGATAGGAAAGGAGAGGCTTGTCGAATCAGAGACAGTAGGAGGAATCTTCAGAGAGAACAAAGGTGTGGGATCTGCATTTCTCTTTTCCGATCAGTTTTGTAAGGGAGACTATAACTATATGATGTCTATCTGCATGTAAAGATCCTACTCTTATGACAATTTTATGGAAGATCAATACCATTTTGACTCGTAGTTTTTTTTATATGTGCTGTTGGTTGTGATCTTTAGTGTTTTTCTACAATCTTTAAGAGATATTTAATGCATCTCTATAATAATGTCTGAATCTACCTACATGAAAATCATAAGGTATGACTAATAGGTGGAAATTGAAGGGGGGTTAGTTCTAAACTATGGAAGGAGAAGTAGGGCGCAAATAAGAGGCAATAAGTCCATTTATTTTGCTCAAAAACAAATCTATGAATGTGGTTATGTTTGGTAAATAGTTGACAATGGAAGGGTTTGTTAGAGTGGACAATGCCAATATTAAGGGTTCCTTAAGATGTATCTAACCTTTAATTCCCAGGGTTCAATCATCCCCTTCAAAAAATGAGCCTTCAATAGGGTTATTGATCTGAATAAACCTAACATCCTGCTCCTATAAGAGACAATGCCAAATGGGGATAAAATAATAGCTATCTAAGCGATTTGCTTGGGGGTTGGAAGTTTAAATTCATTGATGATAGAGGAAGGTATGTGGTTATCATTATAAAATTTATACATCTATCTATACCTTTGTTTTTGCAATTGGAAACTTAAAACCCTTTGCTGTGGAAAACTACCAAAATTTGTTCTGTAGGAAAAAGAGGGCAAATTTTTCCTTGGTGCAAATTGCATGCTAGGCTACACTAAAATGCACCCTCATGTCTGAAAAATCATTCAATTTGAGTGGTTCCAACTGTAAATGAGTTTCTAAGCTATTTTAAGACTGTATACTCCGTTGTGCAAAAATAGGCAACATATGCCTAGTAAAACCGTAGAAATACACAACTTGTTTGTAAAAAGTAAGTCAAGGTTTTATTATACTGTAGATTTGATTTGTGCAAGTTGTTGGTGGTGTTTTTTATCATATCAGACCTAATCATGTTGTTAATTTTGCATTTGTAATTTAAAAAACAATTGATGTGCAAAAGAGACAAAGTTTTCCTTGTAAATTGGAAGGTCAAAACTGTACTAAGTGACGAAATTAAAATGCACACCCAAGCTTCCCTGTAGCACCTAAAATTGCTTTATAAGTTGTACGATGGATATAGCTATATTTGTATTTACATATGTCATCTAAAGCAAAATTTCATAACAAAAGAGGTTGATTTCACGCACCTAGATTTCAGATTTCATGTAAATGTGAAGTCAACTGCATTAGAGTAAAATGCATGCCCCTGTCTCAATTTGGACCCAAATTGAGTGGTTCAACTTGAAGGAGTTGTAAATTGTGAATTTACACCTTGACATAGGCATATATTGGTAGTTCCTAGTTCCATGCAAAAAAACTACTCGATGTGCATAATGACTAAAAATTCCCTTGTAAAACCGAATGGCCAATTTGTTAAAGTTGGATATAGGAAAGTGCATGCCCAAAGTTGGATAAACCTCCATAATTTAATATTTAAGTTGTAAATTGATTATTAAAATATTTTTAACATGTTTGTACAATTATGTGTCCATTTTCAATTCAATAAGTATGATTTCTATTCACAAATATTTAAGACCTTTTCTATACCTATGTTTGCCCAATTTGAAACTTAAAACCCTTTGCCTTGCAAAAAGACCAAAAATTGTCTTCTAGGTCAGTGAGGGAAAATTTTGCGTTGGTGTGAATTTTTCCTTGGTGCAAAATGCATGCCGAGATACAATAAAATGCACCCCCAGGTATCAAAACTCGTTTAATTTGACTGGTTCAAATTGTAAATGATTTGTTAAAGTCATTTTTCATAATACCATATACTTATGTTTTCATTTTTAGTCATAAAAGAAGTTCTTGTGCAATAATAGGCAAGAGATGCCTAGTAAAATCCTAGAAATTCCCAACTTGTTTGTAAAACGTAAGCGAAGGTTTTATTATACCTTAGATTTGAGTTGTGAAAGTTTTTGGGGTTGTGGGTTATCGTATTATATCTATTCATGTCGTTAAGTTTGTAATTGCAAGTTTAAAAAGGGTTGTTGTGCAGAAGAGACAATTTGCCTTGTAATTTGGAAGGTGAAAACCGTATTAGGTGACCAAATTAAAATGCATGCCAAAGCTTCTCTGTAGCTCCAAACATTGTTTTATAAGTTTTGAAATGGAGTTCCATATATGGAAAATTTACCCATGTCATCTAAAGTGAAATTTAAGAACATGATAGTTTTCTTTCATGCACCTAGATTTGGGATTACATGTAAATATGAAGTGAAAAAGACATTAGAGTAAAATGCACACAATAGTCTCAATGTTTGACCCAAATTGAGTGGTTCAACTTGAATAAGGTGTAATTTGTTTATATACACCTGCATATTGCCTTATAGTGGAAGTTTCATAAAAACACCCACCTCATGTGCATAAAGGCTAACAATTGTCTTGTAAAACCAAAGGGTGAATTTGTTAAAGTTGACTATAAGAAGGTGCATGCCCAAAGATGGATAAGCCTCCATAATTTAATTTTTAAGTTGTAACTTGATCATTAAAATAGTTTTAACATGTTTGTACAATTAGGAGTGCATTTACACTCCAAAAATGATGATTTCTATGAACAAAGATTCGTGACCTTTTCATGAAATATAGAATGAATATGTCAATATTATATTAAATATTACAAGCTACATGGTTGTACAAAAGTTGTAGAAAAACCGCAGTGGTGAATTTTGTATGATGAGATGATGTATATATAGGAAAATGAGTAATTCATTCGTTAATATGAGATAAGTATTCCTTAAGAAGAAAATGCATGCTCAAAAATGGAAATTATGTGTTTTCTGCTTGAAAACAGAGCATGTTGTAAAATGCACACCCTTGAGTAAAAAATGCAAGCCTTGTGTTAGGATTTACATGATAAATTTTTGAAAGAATAATGTTAGGGAAAATTCATGTCGTTAGATGAATTATGCACATTATGCACACTATCCTTATGAAATTTCATGAAAATGGGGCATTGAGGACAATGCACGACCTGTTAGGGAAAAAGGTAGGTTGTACAAATGTTGTTTTGTCCCAAGATGGTGCAAGGTGAAATATATATTTTTGTTTTGGGTTACATGCATGAATTAATATGTATTGTTACATATGCAAATCTGAAATGCTTTATAGTGATAGATGATAGATTAATGATTACACAAGTGAAATACTGTGGTTGTGGACTGTTGTTGTAGATGAAGTTTGAACATACCCTGGAGTGAAGATTGCAATTTTTTTGTTAGGATTTGAATTATATCTTCCTTAAATAACAATGTTAGGGAAATTCATATATTTATATGAATTATGCATATTATGCACACTGTCCTTATGGAATTTCATGAAAACTAGACACTGAGGAAAATGCACGCCCTGTTGTGGAAAAATGCAGGTTGTATATATGTTGTTGATCCCTAGAATTTGTAGGGTGAAATATAGATTTTGGTTTGGGGTTACATGCATGAAATAATATGTATTGTTACATACACAACTCTGAAATTATTTATAGTGATAGATGATAGATTAATAATTCCTCAAGTGAAATATTTTGGTTGTGGATTGTTGTTGTATATGAACATACCCAATAGGGTATTTGTGCAAGATTGATTTCATATTAGGGTTTAAGACTATGTATGTATATAAATATGCAATATTTGGAGCAATTTGTATATATTTTATCCATATATTGGATTATGAGTGGTCATGGCATGAAAATTATCGTCACACGAGTATCGTCATATGAGGCCTCGCGTGTTGCTCAATCCAGTCCTACGAGGATGAGGAAAAGTTTGAAGAAGGTCATATTATCTTGATGTTGAAGTTAAGGAAGGTTTGATTATCTGTTATCTCATGCACTAGGTTTTCATATCTTGAAAGGTATGTTTTTATCTATGTTTTGAGGCTTGTATCTTGGATATTTTGATATATGATTGAGGCATATCTTAGAGATTATGGAATATTCTTTGAGGCATATCTTGGAGGTTATGGTATATGCTTGAGGCATATCTTGGAGGTTATGGCATATGATTTGAGAAATATCTTGGATGGTTTGGCACACGCTTGAGGCTTGTATATTGGATATTCTGGCACATGGTTTGAGGTATATCTTGGATACTTTGGCACATGGTTTGAGGATATTTTGGCACATGGTTTGGAATGTCTTGGAAACTTTGGCACATGTTTAAGGCATATGTTGGAGGCCTTTGGTACATAGTTTGATGCATATATTGATGATTTTGGGCATATGATTTGGGGGACATTCTTGAAGATCTTGGCATAATATTTATGTGGTTGTTGGGTTGAACCAATCTTGATGATGATGATGTATTATTATCAGTGACAGTAGAAATGACAAGTTGATTCTCTCAATTATATTTTTGGGAGGAAGGAAGGGGAAAGGAATGGGGGTTGGAGCCTCCTTCCAGTTGAATCTAGAGAATCTAGGGAGTTGGAGCTTCCTTAAGGTTGGAACCTATAAACTATGGGGCTGTAGCCTCCTTATAGTTGGATTTGGAGAATATACGGAGTTGGAGCTTCCTTCAGGTTGGAGCCTATAAACTATGGGTTTGGATCCTCCTTCCATTTGGAGATGGAGAATTTATGAAGTTGTAGCTTCCTTCAGTTTGGATCTTGTAAATAGGGGGTTGGTTCCCCCTTCCAGTTGGTGCTGGAGAATATTGGAAGTTGGTGCTTCATGTGGATGTAATATTCATGATATATATTAAAAAGTGTTCAGTGGTTTTCTCCCATTTGGGTTTCCACGTAAAACTCTTGTGTACTATGCATCTTTGGTTATATGTTGATGATATATTGAATGCAATCATAAGTGATAAATTGTTGATAAATTAATGTTTACATGTTATGGTTAAAAATGGTAAAAAGTGCTCAATACTGATTCACCCCCCCCTCTCAATATTGGTGAATATTCCAACAATTGGTATTAGAGAAGGTCCTTCAGAAACAATCTAATCACTGGAATGTAGATCATGAAGTGCACCAAGAATAAAATTCCATTGTTTGATGGTCAGAACTATGCCTTCTAGAGCAGAAGGATGAAAATGTATGTGCAAGCACATGGATTTGATGTCTGGAAAGTAGTAGTAGATGGATACAAGGCACTTGCCACTCCCGTAACAGATAAAGATGGAAAGAATCTTAGTGAAAACAATTTGAAGGATAAAAATGCTATTCTGAATGGTCTAATTGATTAAGTATATGTTGAATGTTATGCATTGTGATTCTGCAAAGGATATTTGGGAAAAACTTCAAAATGTTTACGAAGGAAATGCCAAAGTCAAAGGGACCAGACTTCAAACTTATAAAGGTCAATTTGAACAACTGAAAATGAAGGAAGATGAAGATATTGTATCTTATTTTATATGAGTTGATAAAATAGTGAACACCATTAGAGGATTAGGAGAAGAAATTAAAGAATCAGTAATTGTTCAAAAGGTACTAAGGTCTCTTACAATGAGATTTCATCCTAATATTTCAGCTCTAGAAGAAAGATCAGGTTGTGATACGTTGAGCATGGACAAGCGACATGGAATACTTACAGCTTATGAAATGAGAACCAAACAAGATAATCCATCCAAGAAGGAAGCAACCTTCAAAGCATCCAATAATACAAGAAAGAATAAACAAAATTCAAAGACAAGTTCCTGCTATAGCGATGATTCAGATCCAGATGAAGAAATAACCAACTTTGTAAGGAAGTTGAAGAGAGGAGATGGAAAGTACAAAGGTAAGATTCTCTTAAAATTCTTTAATCGTGGTAAAATTGGTCATTTTTCTACTAAATGTCCTTATGCTAAGAATTCAAATAGTGATGAAGAAGAAGTTCTCAAGAAAGAAAAGAAATATCAGAAGGGAAACACAAAATAAAATAAAAGAAAAGTCTTCAAGAAAATCCTCTACTCAAAAGAAGACAGATCCTCATCTGATGAAGATAATGATAGTGACAATGATTCAAAAAGAGTGCTCTTTATGGCAATGGAAACTTAGAAAGGAACCCTTGAAAATGAAGAATATCATTATGAATAAGGCGAAGTAGATCTTGAGACAAAACTAATTAGTGCTTTGAGTGAAATAAAAAGGGAAAGGTGGAAAAACAAGTTCCTCAAGGAAGAACTGATCAAGTTAAAGGAAAGTTCTCAAAATATTGACAAAAATTATGAAGAGGTATAGAATATTATCATAAATCTAAAGGTCCAGCTGGAAGAATCCAAAGTAATTGAAGAAACACTAAAAAATCAATTGGAGGAAAAGAAAAAAATAAACAAGTCTTTGGAAGCTGAAATAGTATCACTAAGAAAGGAACTTCAGAAGAAGGATGTCCGACAAAAATTTGGTAACAACACTAAAATATTGAATGAAATCATCAATATTCAAAGGGAATGTGATGACAAGTCTGGAATAGGATAAAAACAAACTCATACTAAGAAAGGTTCAAGCTCCACAACAAAATAAAGAGAAGAACAAAAGAGAAATGCAAAAGTCATCATAGGTCCCATCAAAAGGGAAGAATGTAAGCCTTCAAAGTAAAATATTCAGATAATGGAATAATATCATCCAATCAGAGGAACACGAAATTAACAATCAACAATTAAAAGGAATTAAGGTAGAAGAGGTGTATCTCCAAGAAAATATTCTACCTCTAGGCATCATAGAAGCTTCAATCATTGTGAAGGAAACAAATATCGTGATCAACTAAGGCATGAATTCAAAAGGAATGCATCACAAAGAGGATCACTTTCTTCTAGGCATCAAAGTTTCTTTCCTGGTTATTATTTTATTTGTAATAACTTTGGACATAAATTTCTAGATTGCAGAGCGTATGGAAGAAATGTTCAAGCAAGAGATGTTTATGTCCCCCCCTACAATATTGAATGTTACAAATTCCACAACTATGGACACACAAATCATGACTGTAGAAGCATGTTGAAGCCTTCCATGAAGGAAAACACTGATATCAGGTACAAGAAGGTTTGAAGAAGAAAAAAAACAATAAGAATAGGTGAATGAAGAACTCCCACAGATCATAGTCATAGGATTTGCAGATGCGCATGATAATGATCAATATACAAGTAAACAAGAAGATGTTAGAAATTATAATGATGACCCTGTAACAGAGAAAATTTATATATCGTTCTAAGCAATCTGGCTTGGAGACTCCCAGTAATGTGAATATTGAAGAGGGGAAGTCTAACAAACAACTATTACGGATTGGACAACTATCTTTCAAGGTAGTTTGAAGTGTTTTCAAATTTTGGATGGTCTGATGGTAGAGGTACAGAATGTCGTGTGACAGATTGGTTGATTAAGGATCAATTTTCAGAACACGTCCCCATACAGTGATAAGTTGAAATAGAGTCGAAGAATCTCTCAGAATAATGAAATGGTAGATTAGTCAACATTACATGCAATTGAGTAGCATAGTCATGGACAATTTTGTGACATATGGAGAACGATGAATTCATGAGATATTTGGTAGGTCTAGAAGACAATACTTGACATAAATCAGAGGATATGCATGACAGTGGATGAGAGGATGAGCTCATGAGGGATTGAAGAAAATAAGACGGACTCGTTTTCACTGTCATCAAGAGGAATGTTCAAGAAGCATATTGTCATGTGGAACCAACTAGTCACAGGAATGAAAATCGTGAGAAGCACAACAAGATAAGGTAAGAGAAACTATCCGGAGAAGTTATACTATCAATAGGATATTGTTGAGTATGCCATTGATGTCATCTCATTGAAGACATGCCAATCCATGAAAACTTGAAGTCAAGTGATGAAGGAACTTTGACATGAACACTTTTAATATACGTCAATCGATTACACCAGGAAGTACCAATGGACAAGAAGCCCCGAAAGAGAGGAAATGAAGCATATACAAGAATCCCCACATTAATCCACACAACATATTGCAAAGAAGACAGGGGGAGATAAATCGTCAAGGGGAGAAAAATCGTTAGGGGGAGTTACCCTTTGTTATTTATGTCAAAGGGGGAGAGAAAGAAAAAAAGAATGAAGACATGGGGAGCACATGAATACATAGAGAGAAACGGTCACAGGGGAGTATGAGTGTTGCAATCAATGTCAAAGGGGGAGATTGTTGTAAAATTGGTTTTCATTGATGTCAACCCTAGAAGAAGTTTAAAATCTCTTAGAAGTGATGGGTTTATTTGAAGGAGTCTCCAAAGTATTCCCCTTATGGTGTAGCTCTAAGCATGGCCCTCATGGGAAGATTCTTTGTATAAGCCTACAAGAAGCCCCAATTGTTAAGAAAATAAGTTACAATGTATGGTCAAGAAGCCTTGAAGATATGGTCAGAAATCCCTAAAGGTGTGGTCATGAAGCCCAAAGTTTATTGAATAAAACAAATATGAAGGACATTGAAAATCCATGTAACACCTCTGTGTTTTGATAGTCCTAATCAAGCCATTTCAAAAGATAGGTTCCAAAAAACATGTTTCCTCCCGGTTGAGGAGATATGCACTCTTAAATATGAAGCCCCGAAAGAAAGTGAAGAAGCCCAAGATATAAGGACAAGAAGTTACAAGTCAATCCCAAAATTAATTAAATGAGAAAAACAGTTACAAACAAGAAGCTACAAGTCAACCCTAAAGTCAAGTAAATGAGGTACATGAAAAAATATAAATACCCATCAAGAGCCCTCATTTTAATCAAGCAAGTTTCATCAAGAAATGATGTGATCTATCAATGAAAGTGAAGTAGCGGAGCAATGCGAAGGAGGGAGTTTTGAAAGTTGTAGATGTGCGACTAGTTTCTGGGAAACCCTATATGAGATGACCCCCATGGGTCAAGTACAGGGTGTCCCGTGAGGACCCCGTTGGTTGTCCTGGTATCGTCACGCGAGGCCCTGCCTGTTGCTCAGTCCAGTCTCGTGAGGATGATGAAAAGTTTGAATAAGGTGCTATTCTCTTGATGCTGAAGTTAATGAAGGTTTGATGATTTGTGATCTCATGCACTAGGTTTTCATATGTTGAAAGGTATGTTTTTCTCTATGTTTTCAGGATTGTATCTTGGATATTTTGGGACATGCTTGAGGCATATCTTGGAGATTATGGAATATGCTTTGAGGCATATCTTGTAGGTTATGGTATATGCTTGAGGCATATTTTTGAGGTTATGTCATATGATTTGAGGAATATATTGGATGGTTTGGCACATGCTTGAGGATTGTATCTTGGAGATTTTGGCACATGGTTTGAGGTATATCTTGGATACTTTGGCACATGGTTTGAGGATATTTTGGCACATGGTTTGAGGCATGTATTGGATACTTTGGCACATGTTTAAGTCATATCTTGGAAGCCTTTGGTACATGATTTGATGCATATATTGATGATTTTGGGAATATGATTTGGGGGACATTCTTGGATATCTTGGCATAAGCTTTATGTGGTTGCTGGGTTGAACCAGTCTTGATGATGATGATGTATCGATATCAATGACAATAATAGTGAAAGGTTGATTATCTCATTTATATTTTTGGGAGGAAGGAAGGGGAAAGGAAAGGGGGTTGGAGCCTCCTTCCAGTTGAAGCTGGAGAATCTAGGGAGTTGGAGTTTCCTTCAGGTTGGAGCCTATAAACTAGGAGGTTGGAGTCTCCTTCCAGTTGGAGATGCATAATCTAGGTAGTTGGAGCTTCCTTCAGGTTGGAGCCTGTAAAATAGGGGGTTAGAGCCTCCTTCCTATTGGAGATGGAGAATTTAGGGAGTTGTAGCTTCCTTCAGGTTAGAGCCTATAAATAGGGGGTTGGTTCCACCTTCCAGTTGGTGCTGAAGAATCTTGGAAGTTGGTGCTTCTTGTGGATGTAATATTCAAGATATATATTAAAAAGAGTCATGTGGTTTTCTCCCATTTGGGTTTCCATGTAAAAATCTTGTGTATTGTGTATTTGTGGTTATATGTTGCTGATATCTTGAATGCAATCATAAGTGATAAATTTTTGATAACACAATGTTTAAAAATGGTAAAAAATGCTCAATACCGATTCACCCCCCCTCTCAGTATTGGTGAATATTCCAACATATTCTCGCGATTTGGTTTGAACTCTTGGTAACTCAAAATAATAAGTATTTGGATGGAAATAAAGTCATTTCGTTTTATTCAATATTTAATTACTGAATCCATTCTATTTCAATTATAGTTCTAAATCTGATACTATTTTTGCAAATAATCTTGAATGTCATAATGTAAGGAGCTCGGTTTGCAATTAAAAGTATTTGTTGAAATCATTATTAGTTTGGAATCCAGATAGTGTTGGATCATGTTGTCATTGATGCCAAAGGATTGATGTCAAAGGAACAATGTATTGTCATAGTATATTGATGGATCATGTATTGTCCTTGATGTCAATGGATTGATGCTAAGTGGAGTCATAGTCATATGATGTCATGCATAGATGAATATGGATCAATGATTTTTCATTGATATATGATGCATAGATGAAGATGGATCAATGAGTTGTCATTGATATATGATGCATAGATGAAGATGGATCGATGTGGTTTCATTGATATATGATGCATAGTTGGATTGATGTAAATATGACTCATTATTGTCTTATCATGGTTGATAAGGAGTACAAATGGATGAAATCCAAAGTGGTCCACTTATGGTGAAAGCCCTCACGGGAAGACGCTTTGTGGTTGAGTTATCCTAGTAGTATGGTTAGATAACCCATGCTTAATTGTGTAATAATGAGATGAAGATCAATTAATTTGTAAGTGAATCTATCCTAGATGGATAATGCTTGTCAATCCATTTCTGGTGGTATGTGGAACATCACATAAATCCTCACGATTTGAGAGTTATGGCCTTACGAAGTTGGAGGACCCTCATATGTTGGCTTGAAGCCCCTAAAGGTCAAAGAAGTCAAAGTTCTTGCAAAGAAGAAATTATTTATATAATAAAGTGAAGTGACAACGTTAAATAGGATTATTTAAATAATAAAGTGAAGTGACAAAGTCAAAGAGGATTATTTAAATAATAAAGTGAAGTGACAAAGCCAAGGAGGATTATTTAAATAATAAAGTAAATGGAGAACTTTCTAATTATGGAAAGTGGTTAAAAGAATGTTAACCCTAAAATGAGGAAAATGGGTTAAGTGGTCAAGTGGCTATTGGATACATGGACAAGTGGAAAATTGGGCAAAGTTGAACATAGGTGACTATGTGGACAAAGTGGCCTAGAATATGCTTCTAAGAAAGCTACTTGGAGAGTATAAATAAGAGGCAAGGGTCTCTTGTGAAAATTATCTCTTGAGTATATATTGAAGATCTATTCCGAGAGAGAGAGTGGCTGGAGGATCTCATGGATGCATCAAAGTTTCTGTAAGTATGAGAACTTGACAACGAAATTTTCGGAAGTTCATAAATGCTAGTTTCAGAAGGAGCACACGAGCAACAGTGGGCCAGAGAGCATACATATATGGGATACAGTGAGCCAGAGTGTGTACACACACGGGCTGAAGGAGGACAAAGTGTGTACAATAGGTGGAAGTCATGAAGACTTGAATGTGAGCTGGTGCCGAGTTCTTGAAGTCTAAAGAAGTTCCAGATCTTCATTCTATGGGCTTAGATCTTCCATAGAAACTCTGGTATGGTTACATAGTTGTCTTGATGGATAATATTGCTTATTGTATGGTGAATGCTTGAGGCATTTTTGGTATGGATGTTGTGATATGGTTGTGTTGGTTGATTGATAGAGTGAGAAACACTCTTATGGTTTAGTACTAATATGATTTCCATAGTATACTGGTTGCTTATACATGATTAAGTAGCATTCATATCGTATAGTTGAGGAGCATGAGTAAGTTGTTGGATGTTAAGAACCAAACATCAATATAGCATATAAGAACCTCAGGAAAAGTACTCAACGCCTTGAAAAAGAGATAATTTCAGATAATAAGCCTCTTCGAGGGGGAAACCTCCTTTTACCCCACTTAAATGTTCAAGTACAAGATGATTCAAAATGAAAATGTCTCCTTGGTATATA